>JAVKPL010010706.1:0-44456 GCA_032173675.1 Gastrolobium villosum
GCAGTACCACACCATTTAACTTCTTCTCGTCGTGGGGGATCAACCATTATCCCTTCAATGTTCTCACTTCCCTTTAAAACAAGTACAAGGAAACAACATCATTTGCATATTGTCATCAATGAAAAAGTGTATAAAGTATAAATCAGAAAACCAGAACTAGATGATTCTTACAGAATTTTCGGTTAATACTTGAAGAACATCATCATAAAACCATAATCTGCTACGTTGGCTAGGATTTAATGGTGCTTCCTGCCTAACAATCTCTCTACCCATATCTTGTATTAGATCATGCATATCCAAGCGGCCATATTCAACAGTTAAGAGAGATTTGTCAGCAAGTACTTGAATATGAAATGTTGCGCTGAACTCCTCTAGTATCTTTTCAACAGACTCTTCTCTCTCCCCTTTGAAGAAGCAAGCGATGTCAAGGAAAACCCGCTTAGCATTTTTGTCCAATCTTTCAAAGCTTATTTTGAGCACGTTTTGAATACTCCTTTTTGGAATCCTCTCGTAATCTTTCAATGCACATTCCCAAGCATCTAAACTTTGCGCCCCAGCCAAATCCGAGCCTATTACTTTTAAGGCCAATGGAAGACCCTGTGCATAACCAACTGCACGAGAAGACAAATCATCATAACCTGTTGGAGGATGGCTCTTTTGGAAGGCATTCCAAGAAAAGAGCTCAAGGGAATCCTGATCATTAAGTTCTGGCATTTTATAAATCTTTTCAACTTGATGCTCATCTAACAAACCTTTGTCCCGTGTTGTTATAATGACCCTGCTACCTGAACCAAACCAATCACATCCTCCAGCTAATTTTTTCAACATATCTAAGTCAACAACGTCATCAAGAACCAAAAGAACTTTCTTACTATGAAGCTTGTGTTTTATTTCATAGATTTCACTGCCCAACTCGGTTCCCAACATCTGTGATAAAAGTGTTTTCTGCAGACCTTCAATACCATTGATTTTGTTTGATTCCTCTCTAACATTGGCAAGAAAACTCGCGGCTTCGAATTGGTGGAAAATCTTCTTATACAAAGCTCGTGCAAGTTCTGTTTTCCCTATTCCTCCAGCTCCATATATGCCCAACATGCACACACTGTCATCATTAGGCTTCATGTCTAAAAGTGACTTCACCTCTTCAATGCGTGAGTCAAGTCCAACCAAAGGTTTAGTAGCAATAATATCATACACCTTCGTAACAATCTCTTCAACAAAATTGATTTTGCACCTGCAGGAACACATCACATTATTGGCTTAGTTGCTGGATTTATCTCATCGTATATAGTAATAAACAACGGTGTTACGAAACTTGAGGTTGCTTTCTTTTTTAGCGGCTTCACTCACCTTGTTAGATAAACTTTAATTTTAGTGGCTTTACGAGGAGTTGTGTCTTTTGAGTTTTATGAAGAGTTGTGTTGTTTGGCTCTTTAGTTTCCGTAGGAGTCTTTAATTGCATCATTTAAGCTTTTGTATTTTGGCCTATAAATAGGTCCTTTGTATTTCATATCAAACAAGTATGTGGAAGAGATATTAAGCAATAGAGTATCAGCTCCTTTTATCAGTAAGTTATTTACTTGTTTTGCTCCTAGTATAGAAATCGATCCAACAAATTGGTATTAGAGCTATGGTGAGTGTGACCACTACCGGTATTGCCGTTTCCCCGCCTGACAAAGGTGAATTATGTGAATTAGAGCATTCAGATTAAGGCTCTGCTCGGATCCCAAGATGCTTGGGAGGTTATTCAGGAAGGTTTTGCTGAACCTGCGCATCCACTCCAGGATTTTTGGCAGCTCAAAACAAGGTGTTGAAAGAGACGCGTGCGAAGGACAAGGCGGCCTTATACATGTTATTCCGAGCGGTAGACGAGTCCGGATTTGAGATGATAACAAGTGTAGCGACGTCTAAGGAAGCGTGGGACATTTTGGAGAATGTCTATAAAGGAGCTGACCGAGTTAAGCAGGTCCGACTTCAAACTCTGCGTGGCGAGTTGGAAGGAATGAAGATGAAAGATTCAGAGGGTATATCCGATTTCATCACCCGATTTCAAGCCGTGGTGAATCAATTAAAACAGAATGAAGAGGAATTATCTGAGACTAGAGTGGTGGAGAAAATATTGAGGTCGTTAACCGACAACTTCGAAAACGTCGTATGTGCCATTGAAGAATCAAAGGATCTAGCTACGCTCTCTGTTGACGAGCTCGCTGGTTCCCTTGAGGCACATGAACAACGAAAAAGAAGAAGGAGGAGGAGACACTTGAGCATGAGCTTCAAACCAAGGCAACAATCAAGGAGGAGAAGGTCCTCTATTCTCAAAATTTTCTAGGACGAGCTCGTGGCCTTACTGGTCGTGGCCGAGGTGGTAAAGGCCGAGGTCAAGAAGGATGTAATGATGAGGTAGGACAACCAAGTCAACAAAACTGGCGTGGAAGAGGCCGAGGTCGTGGACGAGGACGGTGGTCAAATAATTCAAACATCAAGTGTTATAAGTGTGGTAAATTTGGACATTTTGCGAAGGATTGCAACTCGGACAAGTGCTATAACTGTGGGAAGGTCGGTCATTTTGCAAAAGATTACCGAAATGAGAGAAGAGTGGAGGAGACTTCTAACTTTGCTGCAGAAGGAGAAGTAAAAGATGATGGAATTTTGTTGATGGCAAATGGTGGAGACAGCTCGGAAAGCGAGACGGAGTGGTATCTCGATACTGGTGCTAGCAATCATATGTGCGGACACAAGGACCTGTTTAAAGACATGCAGATGGTTAAAACCGGACATGTTTCGTTCGGTGATGCTTCAAAGATGGAGGTAAAGGGCCAAGGTACGGTGTGTTTCTTACAAAATGATGGACGAGTTGGGTCAATCCGGGATGTGTATTACGTACCGGATCTCAAAAGTAATATCTTGAGCATGGGACAATTGATGGAGAAGGTTTACTCAGTTCTTATGACAGACCGAGTTCTCAATTTAAAAGACAAGCAAGGTCGTTTGGTGGCCCGAGTTGAAATGGAGAAAAATCGTATGTACAAGCTGAGTTTGAGGAGTGTGCAAGTCGGCTGCTTGCAAGCCGAGGTAGCAGATAAGGCGTCCTTATGGCATCACCGATTTGGCCATTTACATTATGGTGGTCTAACCGAGTTAGTAAAGAAGAACATGGTGGAAAGGTTACCAAAAATAAATTATGAAGGAAAATTCTGTGAAAAATGCGTATTTGGAAAGCATGCAAGGAGCTCGTTTTAAAGGACGACAGGATATCAGGCTAAGCAACATCTGGATCTAATTCATACAGATCTATGTGGACCAATCACTCTAGGGTCTTTCAATGGAAAAAGGTACTTCGTTTCTTTTATTGATGACTTTTCACGAAAGACTTGGATTTATTTTCTGAAGGAAAAGTCTAAAGTATTCGAGGTGTTCAAGAAATTCAAGTTGATGGTTGAACATGCAACCGAGAGATATATCAAGTCGGTCCGCTCGGACCGAGATGGGGAGTACGTCTCAACAGACTTCATGAAGTTTTGCAAAGAGCACGGTATAAGGAGATTCCTGACAGCCCCGTACTCAACACAACAGAACGACGTAGCTGAGAGGAAGAACCGAACTATCCTTGACATGGTTCGGTCGATGTTAAAAAGCAAGAAGATGCCGAAGGAGTTTTGGGCGGAAGCTGTGCAGTGTGTTGTGTATGTGCAGAACCGATGTCCATATTCGAGCTTGAAGGATAGAATGCCACAAGATGCATGGAGCGGTCAAAAGCCAAAAGTGACTCATCTCAAAGTTTTTGGTAGTGTTGCTTATGCACACATACCAAACCAGCAAAGAACAAAGCTTGAAGACAAAAGTAAGAAGTTTGTGTTTATTGGATATGATGAGAAAACAAAAGGATATAAGCTGATTGACCCCGTTAACAAGAAGGTGATGGTGAGCCGGGATGTTCGGTTTAATAAAGCAGATGAGTGGGATTGGAGCAGTTCATCCGGGGTCATTTCAGATATGACTACACTCGTTGCTTACCCGGCAAGTCCTAGAGTTCCTGATGAGGATGAACCCGGACAACCCAGAATGAGGAGTCTGCAAGATTTATATGATTAAACTAATGAAGTGCATCTTGTCTGTCTTTTGATAGATTCAGAAATCGTAAGTTTTGAAGAGGCGATCCGAGATAAGAAATGACAACCCGCCATGGATGAGGAGATTGAAGCAATTGACCGAAATAACACATGGGAGTTAGCCGAGTTGCCAGAGGGTAGTCGGCCTATTGGAGTGAAGTGGGTATACAAGAAGAAGATAAATACTCAAGGGGAGATAGAACGATACAAAGCTCGGCTCGTTGCGAAGGGATATAAGCAAAAGGCCGGAATTGACTATCACGAGGTATTTGTCCCAGTTGCGAGAATGGAGACAATCCGACTACTGATTTCACAAGCAGCTCAATTCGGATGGTCGTTATATCAGATGGATGTTAAGTCGGCATTCTTGAATGACATTCTAGAAGAGGAAGTCTATGTAGAACAACCACCCCGGGTACAAAAAGGTCGGAGAAGAGAAGAAAGTGTTGAGATTGAGAAAGACACTTTATGGGCTAAAGCAGGCACCGCGAGCATGGAATACTCGGATTGATACGTACTTCAAACAATCCGGGTTCGAGCAATGCCCTTATGAACATGCTTTATATGTAAAGAAGAGTGAAAGTAATTTTTTATTTGTTGCTCTTTATGTTGATGACCTTATTTTTATGGGGAATAATGACAAGTTGATATAAGAGTTCAAAAGAACAATGACTAGGGAGTTCGAGATGACAGATCTCGGCTTGATGAAATACTTTCTCGGTTTGGAGGTCAGACAAAGTGAGGCAGGAATATTTGCGTCACAAGAAAGATATGCAAAGGAGATCCTGAAGAAGTTTAAAATGGCAGACTGTAACCCAGTTTCAACTCTTATGGAATCCGGCGCAAAACTCTCTAAGTTTGATGGAGGAAAAAGAGTTGATGCAAGCAAGTACCGAAGCCTGGTGGGAAGTCTATGCTATCTCACATGCACGAGGCCAGATCTCTCACTTAGTGTTGGCATTACAAGTCGGTTTATGGAGGAACCCGGCTATTCACATTGGAAGGCATTAAAATGAATTCTGAGATATGTCCAAGGGACGATTTCACATGGATTATACTACTCAAAATCGGACAACTACAGATTGGTTGGATATTCTGATAGTGACTGGTGTGGAGATATAGATGATCGAAAGAGCACGACAGGATATGTGTTCTTCTTAGGTAACACGACATTCACCTGGCTTTCGAAGAAGCAGCCGATTGTGGAACTTTCCACGTGCGAGGCTGAATATATGGCAACATCTTGGTGTGTCTGTCGCGCAATATGGCTAAGAAATTTGCTAAGAAAGTTGGAGCAGGAACAGGACGATCCAACCGAGGTTCGGGTTGACAATAAGTCGGCTATAGAGTTAGCTAAGAACCCGGTCAATCATGAAAGAATCAAGCATATTGACATCCGTTTTCATTTCATTCGAGATCAAGTAAAGGAAGGTAATGTGGAACTGATACGCGTGGCAAGTCGGGATCAGGTCGGCAATATTTTTACAAAACCACTGCCGACATTACTTCTTGATAATTGCAAAAGGATGATTGGCATGAAGGATGGAAGGAATATTTAAGTTTATGGAGGAGATTTGTTAGATAAACTTTAATTTTAGTGGCTTTACGAGGAGTTGTATCTTTTGAGTTTTATGAAGAGTTGTGTTGTTTGGCTCTTTAGTTTCCCTAGGAGTCTTTAATTGCATCATTTAAGCTTTTGTATTTTAGCCTATAAATATGTCATTTGTATTTCATATCAAACAAGCCTATGAAAGAGATAATAAGAAATAGAGTTTCTGCTCCTTTTATCAGTGAGTTATTTACTTGTTTTGCTCTAGTATAGAAATCGATCCAACACACCTATCATTATTCAGTACAATATCCCTTTAGGAGGTATGATATAATAACCTACATTAGTAAGTTGTGTAATTGTAAATTATGCATGGAATTAAGCATGAATTTCAAGAGATTAAGGTGATGATTACTAATGAGAATTCAATTCATGCCAATTAAGTCATTTAAGACCCAAATGTAATTATGAGAGAAGATTAGGGGTCAAAGTCCAAAAATGATAAAATTTATGGACCAACATGCAAATCGGAAAAAGTTGGCATAAACTTAATTTTGATGTCATAATATGAATCTTTGAAAAATTTCATGGTTTTGAAATGGTGTCATTAAAGTTGGATTATGATTAGAAATTTAGTTATAAGTTAAAGAAGATACAAAGACCTTTTAGCAAATTTTAAGAGTTTGATGGTCAACGGTCAACCTTTTGGATTAGAAGACTTAAGACACTTATTATTTCATTAAGTCTTCTTCTTCATTTAGTTCAGAGCCCCCTCTCTCGAAATAGACCATGACTGTGAGCTCCATGAAAGAACAAGGTCAAGCTTAAAACACCATCTTCCACTCACTTTTGAGCCTTACTCCTTTGACAAGAATTGAAGCTTAGGACTTAGGCAACAAAACCTTAGCTTTAATTCACCTTGGGAGGCTCTAGTGAGTGAGATCTCCTCTCTTCTTCATCTTTGTTACTGTTCATGGAAGCCTCTTGGATGACTTGTTTTTTATGGTTTGAAGCTTGGAGAATAGTCTTTGGGTGCTCTGAAACTCATTGGAGGTAATAAATTATAGTTTGAAATTAGTTTTTTCTTGAATATTTGGTTGACTTTTAGATGCCTGATGATCATGGTAAATGGTGCGATTTTGATGTGGGATATATTCTTTGATGGTTTTGGAGTTGAATGAACCATATAGTATTCATTGAGAGTTTGTAACTTTCATGATCCTTCCTAGTCCATGTTTCGGTCATGCAAGAGAAAATCACGTGGGAAGTGTATTCAATGTTTTTTTAATGGTATTTATGACTCCTCGGGTATGTTGATGTTGAATAGGCTAATTGGTTAGTCACTTGAAGCATGAAAATTTCATGACCAACCTAAGTCTATATTTGGCCATGTTATGGAAAAGTATGCCAAAAGTTAGTCTAAATAATATTTGATGATGGTTGTTAGTCATTTGATATTGTGAGGTTAAATGGACAAAGTAATAGTTATTTGAAAGCTAGAAATCATGATGGACTCCCTAGGTGTATGCTTCGACTATGCTAGGGATAAATATATTGGAAGAATGTTAAATTGTATTGTATGCTTGGAAGCTTATTCAAGAGTCATTCCAAATGTTTTAAGCTGAGGAAATCTTAACTTTTATGAAGTTTTCATGATGAGCCTTATAGAGTATCCATTTAGCAATTGTGTGAATAAATTAGTTGGAAGCATGTTTGACCTAGTGTTATGCTTAGTAGGCTATTCTAGTGTCATTCTAAGCATTTGTAAAGTGATAAATACCTACCTTGAATCAATAATTATGGCTAACTAGAAAATAGGTTCATTCTTGGACATGTGAGTTAATTAGTAATGACTTGATTGTGGCATGAATAAGTGTTAAGATATGTTTTGTCATGGAAGTATGATGATGAAACCAATTTACACGTGTTTGAGAATCTTAATGAAGTGTTGAAGTTTTGCATTTAACACTTGAAATGTAACCTATATGTCATTGGTTTTGTTGGTTGATAAACCAGATTTAAGCCAAGTGACATTGTGCTAGAAGATCAAGCTTTGGGTTAGCTTTATTGGATTTCAAGTAAACTTGGAAAGGAAGCTTCAATAGGAAAATTATTGGTTTAGGAGTTTTACTCCTTTTTGCTTGTTCCATCAGGCTTTTACGGAAGTTAATTGGATGGTGTGTTAGTAACATGGTATGACTGCATTCATATAGAAGTATTGTATCATTGTTAAAAGACCAGTGGACAAGTAAGTACTAGGGGCTAGGTTGTATAATAGTGGAATGACTGATATGCAATTGAAGTTTGTGTAATGATTGATGAATCGAATCGACACCCGAAAGAGAGGGATTCCAAAGACTGTGCAGGTATGAAACTACATAGTTTGGGATAGCTTATAAGAATTAATTGGTACTACCTATACTAACAAGATGCATCTACTTTTCGGTAGCCCAGAATTGAAGAACTTCATAGCTAAGCGTGCTTGTTTTGGAGCAATTCTGTGATGGGTGACCTCCTCGAAAGTTTTTCCTGGAAGAGTGCGAGTGAGGAAAAAGTACACTGAAAAGTCTCGTGTTAGTATGTGGTGATAATCATTTATTCTTGAAGCGGCCGAGCGTTACAAGCAGGAATGTGCATGGGTCGAACCAAATCGTATTTTTTGAAAAACTGAATCGAATTGGTTTAAATGGTTCGGTTCGAAAGTGGTTTGGTTCGGTTCGAAACTGGTTCGGTTCGGTTCGGAACTAGTTCGGGTCGACCCTCTATTGAAAAGAAAAAAAGTACAATTTTTAAAATAAAGTTATAAAAATTAATTTGGTTTAGTTTGAAAATGGTTTGGTTCGGTTCAGAAACGGTTCGGTTCTTAAACTGGTTCTAAAAATCGGTTCAGTTCTTGAACTGGTTCTTTAAAAACTGGTTCGGTTCATGAACTGATTTTTAAAAACCGGTTATTCTAAAGGGCGGTTCGGTTCAGTTCATGGTTCGATCCAATTTTTTGATTATTTTGCACACCCCTAGTTACAAGTGGTATCAGAGCAGGGCCTCTCTTCCAGTACGGTGTGGTTCGAGGACTAACCAGGCGGAAGCTAGTGGGTATATAACATCCTGAGCGCTGACGAGGGCAGGGAGTTATCACCGGTGCAAAGAGGCACGAACAAGGAACGTCTTCTGACAGGCTTCCAGTGGGGGTTTACATGCACGAATGAATCGATCGACACCCGAAGGAGAGGGATTCCAGACTGTGTAGGTATGAGACTACACAGTTTGGGATAACTTATAAGAATTAATTGATAGTACCTATAATAACAAGATGCATCTTCTTTTCGGTGGTTCGGAACGGAAGAACTCCACAGTTAAGTGTGCTTGACTTGGAGCAATTATGGGATGGTGACCTCCTGGGAAGTTTTCCCACGAAGTGTGCGAGTGAGGAAAAAGCACACTAAAAAGTCTCGTGTTAGTATGTGGGGATAATCATTGATTCTTGAAGCGGCCAGGCGTTACAAGTGGTATCAGAGCAGGCCTCTCTTCAAGTACGGTGTGGTTCGAGGACGAACCAGGCAGAAACTGGTGGGCATGTAACATCCCGAGCACTGACGAGGGCGAGTAGTGATCGCCGGTGCAAAGAGGCACGGACAAGGAGCGACTCCTGACAGGCTACGGACAAGGAGCGACTCCTGACAGGCTTCCCGCAGGGGGTTACATGCATGAATGAATCGAATCGACACCCGAAAGAGAGGGATTCGAAAGACTGTGCAGGTATGAGACTGCACAGTTTGGGATAACTAATAAAAATTAATTGATACTACCTATACTAACCAGATGCATCTACTTTTTGGTAGCCCGGAACTGAAGAACTCTATAGTTAAGCGTACTTGACTTGGAACAATTCTGCGATGGGTGACCTCCTGGGAAGTGTTTTCGGGAAGTGTGAGAGTGAGGAAAAAGCACACTGAAAAATCTCGTGCTAGTATGTGGGGATAGTCATTGATTCTTGAAGCGGTCGAGCGTTACATGAACTATTATGGATTCCCTTACCTGTACTCGTTTGGGGTGACCACGAGTGTATTGGGTGCACAATATGAAATTGATACTCACTTTGAGGAGATATTCCATTGGGATGTACTGGGTGCATAATCTATCCCTAGGAGGTTCCATATTGGCGCTCACTTTAAGTGTTAAGTCATTGGGGTGACTTGAGTATACTAGGTGCACAATTAAGACGGACACCAAATGGGCTATATTCATGCATGATCCGGGGTGTACTGGGTACACAACTTAAGTCATTGTTGTATTTGCATCTCGATATATGACGTTTCCATATTTTGTGGGTACTAACCTTTCATGCAGGAGGTGAATTCATGGGTGGAGACTACTCCATAAATTCTGAGTTTATTGAGATGGTTAATCTCGCCCTGTTTGGGGACATGTTTCAAGTTCTCCAGCAGCAGCAAGAGAGCCCTCACAGGGCAAGAGGGTAGCTCAAGGTTAGAGCATCTGTAGCCTTAGGAGATTTGTGATATCGATAGATGACTGTATATTTTCTTGGTAGCATATATGATCATGCACTTATGTATATAGTCTTATATATGTTTTGAGAGACCAAAGTATAAGTTATATTCACGACATGTAAAAGAATGTATGTTAATAGGTTATATTATGTGAATGTTGGGATGAAGCCACCTTTTGTTAGTACCCCTTTGTATTGTGGGAATTATCCTTGGGTTGTCCAGTTTACAACGTTTTCAAGTGAGATTCTATCTGAGATGGTATGTGTATCATACTCGGATAGTCATGTACCATTACAGGTCAGTTAAGGATAAAGAGAAAAAATATTAATTTACATAAGATAATGGTGACACATTTATATATAGATTCTGTTATAGCTTTCACTCTCAATGAGAACAGTAATTGTTACAAACTTTGAGATCATCATCCCAAATGCTAGTTCTAAGAGTGATAGTGCCTAAGACTTATAAACCCTACATTAATTGCTTATACAACCAATGTAGGACTTATAATAACTGAAATAACCAATACAAAAATAAATTATCACGCGAGAAAAATCAGACAGAACGAATCTATCCAGAATATCTTACCAACAAAAAATCACACCGGAATGGGATGAATTTTTTATTAAAATAATGTAATAATTCTAACATCAGCACATATAATAAATTACATTATGATTAATAAATAAAAATAGGAAAAAGTATTTCTGTAAATATATCTCTTGGGTTTGGAGAACAAAATTTAGGGTATCTTAAAATTTTTGCTTCTATGATATAACATGAATTTCAAGACATTTGTTTATTCAAATCCGAAAACTATGTTGTTTTGGATTACATCTTTATAACTAATAAAATGTTTGGGAACACCAACAGCCAAAAGTAAAATGTATGAAAGAAATTGTAGGCACATACCCGTCACTAATATGGTAGCCTTTTAAGTTAGCTACTTGAGACAAAGCTGATCTCCATTCCCGCACTTTCTGTGAGTCTTTGCCAAACCTATCCTCGTGTGCTTTCATGGCTTCCCCGTAACTCTCTTTCTGACGCCTTACATGTGAAGGATCTACACGGTAAAAAATTGGGAAAACACGTTGTTTGTTGTTCCTCTTGGCACATCCTAGGATCTTGACAAGTTCATCAAGGCGCCTTGTGGAAGTTGCGTACTTTTCAGATAACACAACGATTAGAATCCTAGCTTCTTCAATGGCTTTGCAAAAGGCAGGGGAAAAACCTTCCCCGATCATCAGATTCTCATCATCAAAAGTGCTAATTCCCTTAAGGCGCAACTCTCTACAAAGATGTCCTATTACAAATCTGTGCGGTGTATCTTCAGCAAAAACACTAAGGAAAACATCATAGGTAGAACTACGTGACTCTTCCCCATAGTTTGCCATATTGAAACAACAACACTTAAGCTTGGAGGATGCTGGAACAGCATAAATGTTTGTCAAAGAAAAGAGGAGGATGCTGTATTTGTTGTAGAACAAGGAGGAGAAGGGGGATGATAGTAACTATACCCAAGGGTTCAGCTTAAATACAATTGGGCTTAAGGGGATAGAGACCAAAGTGTGAAGCAAGCAAAGAACACTATCAATGAACCTTCATGGAAGTTTCTTTATGATAATTATCCAATCAGCGACTATATATTTTAACACGTCCCCCATTGGGTTTGAATAGTGGATAATGCAACAGGCCAATCTATCTTAAGAGAGTCCACAAGAGCATGGGGGACGGCGAGGCTCCGATACCATGTAAAAAATCTTGGGATACATCACCGAAAAGCTAGCTCAAAGGGTGAGAGTGACCAAGGTCTTATAAACTCCACATTAGTTACACATACAATCAATGTGGGACTATATATTTCAACACGCCCCCTCACACGAGAGCCCATTGGGCTTGAAGAGTGGATGATGCAACAGGCCCAACCTATCTGTGCTAAGAGAGTTCACAAGAAAAAGTAGGGGACGACGAGACTCTGATACCATGTAATGAACCATACATCATCCCAAAAGCTAGCTTGAAGGGTAGGAATGTCCAAGGCCTTATAAACTCCACAATAGTTGCACATACAACCAATGTGAGACTATATATCTCAAGAATAATTATACAGCCTGTCAAAATTTTCACGTTCCCTCCGCCAGAACTAGCATGTTCTTTTTACTATACGGTATTTCAGTTGATACCTATACAAATAGTATATACTTGTTAAAATGGCACGGTGTGCGTCGTAAACAAATAGTTAAAATTTCAATTTAATTTGTTCATTTTCAATCATTCAAAATGCGAGCAAACATACGTACACACACTCTTCAAACGACTCGAGATAATTACGGACAGAAACAATATCATAATTTTCTTAAAGATCCGTTACATAAAACGTAATATCAGTCATGACAAAACAGTATAAGTGTGGATATTCTAATTAGCAAAAATTCTTATTATTAATTTATTACCCATTACATCATCATTGGATTAAAAAGAGAGAATGTTAAAATGTGTTTGAAGAGAGAGAAAATGTTAATTTAATGATGATTAAATAGGTAGTAAGTTGGTAGTGAAAAAATTTTGATAGTGAGAATATCCCTTCTCAGATAATATATACTTGTAGGAGAAAAAAATATTTTTGTTTTTGTTATAAATATTTTTTTTGCCACACTCAAAATAAGTAGATCTCATTATAATAAAAAAAGAGATAAAAAGTTAATTAAATATAATAATTAAGTTAAAATCGGTTATCACATTACTTGCATGGGTTGATTAACCTTTTTTATTTCCAAAAAATAGGAAATCTGATAATTTAGAATAAAACTTTAAATTAAAAAAATATGATTCTAAGTAAATAATGTTAAAAATTAGTTTATTAACAAATAATTGTAAGTAATATGACGAAAGGTGTTTGTTTAACCTATGTTAGAAGTTGTTGATTTAGAAGCTTAAAAAAATTAAGAACTTGTCATTCGGATTTAAAAGTATTACTGTTTATGTAACTTAAAAAAAATAAAAAATCTCTGTAATTCAGTTTTAGGATGTATGCGTGAATCGTGAGTAGCTAGCTACATTGATTCCTTTGCCAAACTTTGATTTCTCACACGGTAAAATGAAGATTGCCATGTGATTTGCTTAATCAAAGTCAAGTCTCGAATCTCAAGTCAGTCATATGGCGGGACAAGCTCTGATGTACTCTCTCTGCCTAGCTTGTCCATTGGGTTAACACGTTTTTTAGAGGTACCTGTCCATTGGGACAAGCTTGTTCATTGTTAAGCGCACCGGCTTTCACCGAAAGGGATTTTTTTAACATGCCACCGAAAGATGCTTATTGCTTGACTTCTTGTCACATCACCTAGCAGTCTTTATTTTGCGTGTGAGAAGCCGCTAACGAACCAGTCACCCATACATCCTAAAATTGAATTACAAAGATTTTTTAATTTTTTTTACATAAACAGATTTACAGTTTGGAAAAGTATATGTCATTTTAATGATTATAAATTAAGTTATTTAAAAATAAATCAAGATAAATTATGGAGGAGGTTATGAGTTTTTCTTTCTCTCTCTTTCTTCTATGATTTATTTTTATTTCTCTCTCAACAAAATTATCCTTTTTTGTTTGGTAAATAAATATTGGGAAAGATTATATTTACAAATTTTTTGTTTACAAACTACATTAAGTATGACCTATCATACTTAATGTAATTTGTAAATATGACCGGTCGTATTTAAAAAAGTACCCTTTTAAATAACACATATTTTCCCCTGGTATCTTATTTTGTAATACTTTTAAATCCGAATGACGAGTTCTTAATTTTTTGTAGCTTCTATCGACTACTTCAAACATAAGTTAAACAAAAACGTTTCGTCATATGTCTTATAATTATTTGTTAATAAACATAATAATAACTACTTTTTAACATTATTTAGTTAAAACAATATTTTTTTCATTTAAGTTTTATTATATACAAAAAAAGATTTCCTATTTTTGGAAAATAAAAAGGTTAATCAACCCATGCAAGTAATGTGATAACCGATTTTAACTTAATTATTATATTTAATTAACATTTTATCTCTTTTTTATTATAATAAGATCTACTTATTTTTATATGAGTGTGATAGAAAAAATATTTATAACAAAAACAAAAATATTTTTTCCTTTGAATATGATGCATATTTTACAAGCATGTACTATTTTGTCAGTAATGACTGATATTACGTTTTATGTTATGGATCCATATCTTTAAGAAAATCATGATATTGTTTCTGTCCGTAATTATCTCGAATCAGTTGAAGAGTGTGTGTACGTAACTACGTATGTTTGCCCATGATGGCATTTTGAATGATTGAAAATGAACAAAATAAATTGAGATTTTAACTATTTGTTTACAACGCACAACGTGCCAGAAGGATTTTATAAGAGTTATTTGTTAGGAAAAGTGATTATGTTATGTTATAGAGATTCATTTTGTGTGCCGGAGATTTTTTTTGCTCGGGCTCCACAAAATACTGCGTGTGTAGGAAATTTTTTATAATCATCTTAACTTATAGATGATAAACCCTTTTAACAAATATAAACTATGAGTTTTCATTTTATCGTTTAACATAACACAACAAACTTTCCTACACACATAACATTTTGTGAGGCCCACACATTTTAAAACAAAAAAAAGGAAAAAATATGGCACGCAAAACGAATCTCTATAACATTACAGAGTCACTTTTCCAATAACATAATAAACATAAAACCCAAAAAAACTATTTGTTGGGGGTAGCAATTGAGCTGAGTTGTGGAGTCCAGTGTACAATATTCCCTTAATCAGCTGGCTTCACGGAAACCTCTAGTTTGATCAAGCTTTTTATACATTGACGCACAAGTAGCACGCAACGATGGTCAATGACTTATTGTTGGAGTCTTGACTTGGAGTAGCAATTGAGCTGGGATGTGGAGTCCAGTGTACAATAATAGGCTGGCTTCCCGGAAACCTCCAGTTTTACGGGAATAAGTTTATGGTCAACGTTATGTTTACTCAATGCAAAAAAAGTCTCTGTACCAGCCGCGATTCTGTAACTAAAATTATGATTCTGGTAGAAATTCCGTGGGAAAATCTTAGCAATATCCGTTTCTGTGATAATCATGAGCTTTTAACTACTGGTTCCCCTTTAAACGGAATAATCGTATACAATATTGGTGTTAAATCCGGTCCGTGCATCAATCCGATTAGGGTAATGGGTCACACTGGTCGGACCGGTTGACCCGAATATATATATATATATATATATATATATATATATATATATATATATATATATAAAATATTTTCATGCTCACTGGATGCATATGTAAAAGATTTCCGAAAAAATCCCAAATCTTAAAAAATGAACACACTAGCTCTTCTTCCTCACCGGTGTATGCATATGTAAAGATTTTCTTTGTTTGGATGGTGTAGCAACATATAACCCAAGCTAATACCATCAATGTCAGTAAACTTTAGGGACTGATTTCATAAATAGTTTTATTTTTTTCATTTGTTGTGTGATTTTTCATTTTTGTAAAAAAAAAAATTTATTTACTCTGACCCAGACCGATTCAGTAAATCCGGAGGGGTCAACGGGACCCGGTAAAAAACCGGCGAGTCGTGTAGGTCGTTAGGGTTGATTACTTGTCCGGTCTAAAAGTTGACCCAAACTAATCATCCAACCGGATTATCGGTACCCGGGTCGACTCGGTCGGGTCGGGTCGGGTCGGGTTTAGTAACATTGATATACATATTTTCTATCAACTCTTTCGGAAATTTTTAAGGTACAAAGGTGGTACCATTTCTTGAGTGGAGAACACCAATAAAAAATAGATAGAGAATGTGAAAGTGAGATGAAAAAAATAAAAAAATTAAATAAAATCCAAATGGCAAAATTTGAATGCACACATGGGACGTGGCACTAAAAGTTCGTTCCATCTCTTTCTTTACAGAGACATATCTAGAAATTGATGTGTAGGTTCTAACGTTCTGTCATTGACTGACTTGAAGAACACGATTATGTTTTCATTAATAGTTTATTATTAGTTTTCATTAATAGTTTATTATTAAACTAAATTTAAATTAAGATAATATTTTGTCACATTTTAATTTTTAAAATTATAATTTAACTTCTTTTTCCATTAAAATAGTTTTAATATCAATTTAAATTCTTAATATAAAAAATAGACTAAATAATTATTTAAAAATGATATTACTTTTATAATTACTCGTAATCATAATTGTCTCTGATAACATAAAGCATACTCTTTTATTAAAATTTTAAAAAAGTTAATCTTTGTGACACTAAAATTTAAGTGGAATATCGATGCCAAAGATTCAATTTTACAATATCAACCTGCATAAAAGGGACAACCATATTCCATACAGGTTGAAAAACCATTAAATATTCTGATATATCTACAGTAAAATTAGTTATATATTTTGTTAATTTTACTCTAGACTAACTATCTGTGCTATTAAAAAATATATTTCTTCCCCCTTTTTTTAGTTCTGCAATAATAGATTTGGGGTTAACAACTGTAACAGTTCAACAAAAGAAAAAATCAAAAAAAACGAAAAAAGCACACAACCGTAACAGAGGTATATTGATTGCAAGCATAAGCCATTTAATTTATTTATTTTTTTAAATATTCCAATCGATTCGTTATTTCACAACTAATTCGATTTAACATTATAGCTAACATCTGCCAACCTTAGAGAGGAATGTAAATGAGCTAAGTTTCGATACATTTATTCATATTAACAAATAAAAAGAAAACGTCGGACACTGACTTTTTTATGACGTCATTAATAGATAAAAAAGCCGAGCTTCTTATATATGTACGCCGCAACAAGAGAAAAAAAAATATCTGGCAAATAGAATTAGTAGGAATATGATGGGAAAATAATTTTGGTAGAAAAATTTAAAAAAAAAATTGTTTGGTATGCCAAAATATTACCGAAAAAATTGGGTTAAATTGTCTGAGTGCATGTTTGGTGGAAGGTAAAATATTGATGGAAAAATCGGTTAAAAATATTAAAATAACCCTTTATCATACTTTATGAAAATTGGTTAATAATACTAAATAATTTCTCGGTGTCTTTTTTGTCTTTTCAATGGAATGTGTCTTTCCATTTACCCATCTAAGTACAAAATATCATCTTAGAAATGGTCTTCTAAACAGTGCTCTCTATCTCATTTGCTTCATATTTTTCAAAAGCTAGATAAATATATTAGATGGGGAAATTATTCAATATCTTGAACCAAACATGGTGATTCCAAAACACCAAAATTAGATGCATAGAAAATTTTTTCAATGACTTGA
Source organism: Gastrolobium villosum (assembly GCA_032173675.1). Lineage (NCBI taxonomy): Eukaryota > Viridiplantae > Streptophyta > Magnoliopsida > Fabales > Fabaceae > Gastrolobium > Gastrolobium villosum. The sequence goes on from JAVKPL010010706.1 coordinate 17,497, forward strand.
ACCAAACACCCGCTTAGGGGGGTTTGGTTGAAGGTTTTTGAGGAGAATGATCGGGAAATGTAAAGTGGGGAAATTGGGTGCCTATGTTTGGTTGAGAAGCTTTCAAATTTGCCCACCTAAATGAGTTTGCTAGGTATCCCATTTGCATGGCTATTTGGATCAAAATTGATGGATAAATATTCCCACTTTAGATGTGGTATTCCCCCATTTGCATGGCTATTTGGGATTTTGTTGGTTGGTTTTTTTTTCCCATCAATATTTTACCTACAACCAAACATAAACTTTATAAAAGTTACCTAATTTTCCCGGTTAAATTTTTCTACCAAACTCACTTTCCTATCATTTCCTACCAAACAACTTTTTTTTTATATTTTCCTATCATTTCCTACCATTTTCCTATGAATATCATTTCCCTATCATTCATAAAAATTTTCCTCAACCAAACGTCCCCTAAGGACGAAAGAGGGCGAAAAAACAAAAAAATTATCCAAAAATTATGATTTTTATAATTATGGTATAAAAATAGGGAAGAGTTATATTTACAACTTATTTTCTTTTACAACTTCTTACAACTAATATCTTAGTAGTTAATTTTCGTCAATCAATGGTTAAGATTTTCGCCAATAAAATTAATTAATTAATTATTAATTCGTAATAAATCTTAACCATTGATTGGCAGAAATCAACGGTTAAGATATTGGTTGTAAGAAGTTGTAAAGGAAAATAGGTCGTAAATATAACCTATCCCAAAAAAATAAGTTTTCTGAAAATATTATTAAAAAATTATTTGATAAGTAAAAAATAATATCAAAAGTATTGGATAAGTTTCCTATTTTTGTTAGCTTTTCCTCATACTTTTTTTCCCGGCAATCCAAGGTAAAATCACTTTCATTCACAATTTATACACAAAATGGATTCTAAATCGGGTAAATTTTTAAAAAGTGATACCAATTATGATCTTCTTGAAAATTTACCCTCATTCGTGTGGGTATCTAAAAAAATCCCCTATCAAACACTCCATAAATATAATTTAAACAATGTTAAGTTGATAATCCATTCATTTAAATGTGATATTTATAGGAAACAATTAATGTGGTTAGTCTATTATACTCTAAATTTTAATTATCCTTTTTTTTTATTTTTTTTGATAAACAAATTATCCTTATTAAATATAGATAAGTAAGTGTTATGTCCTAAAGACAGAGATGTCCAGCCCGATAGACTGGCGTGTTTCTTTTGGATCTAGTGCCCTCTCCAAGGTATCTATGAAGGAGATACCTTTGAGTTGAGCAGATCACTGTACACAGAATACTATAACGGCCTTAGCCAAAGGGGAGTGTGTGCACAGTGACAGCGTAATAGTATGAGAAAGAGTGTGTCTACCTTTAGGGTTTACATGGTATTTATAGGGGTTACCTGTGGGTAATGCGGATGGGACTTAGGTGTTTCTGACTCAGATCCCAGCCTATCCGCTGAGCTGTCACCGTGTTGTCGGATAAGTATCCTCGACGGATATTTGTCTTGAGTCAATGCTGACTCAGACATGGGATTGCCCCTTGTTGAGCCTGTCGTCTTAATGGGCTCTTTATTGGGCTTTGTTGGGCTTATTTCTTAATGGACCCATTATACGGGGCCATAACACATACGTTAGAGGTTAGAGCGGATGACTTGATTGTTCAAGTTGTGCATCTATGTTAAGGTTATTGATACTTTATAATTATCAAAACTTCAATTGCATAATCTTGGAAACATATGGTTCAATAAGAGTGACAGCTCATTGTCGAGACAGCGGAAAAATAGCTGGTTGTAGCGACATACAAAAAGAATGTGAAGTTGAGATCGTTTGAAAAAGGAGACTTAGTACTCCGAAGAGTATACATCGAAAATAAAAATGCAGGGGATGAGAAATTAACTGCAAAATAGGAAGATCCATACTGAGTTAAAAAAAAAAAAAAAACTTGACAAAGGAGCTTACGTGTTAGAAATAATAAATAAAAAGCTCATCAAAAGAACTTGGAATGTGAATAAATTAAAAAAAATATTATAGCTAAAAGTCAAGCTTCAGTGAAGGTTAGCTTATGCATTATTTGCAATTTCTTTTTTAAAAATATGTATTAGCCTTGTACTGAAGTCGGTTACTCCAACATGAATAAAGATTTCAGTATTTAATGCGGCAATTACTTGTTGCAAGCCAAGATGCTTATGGCAATCTTGTCATACATTAAAATGTGCAAATATGAATACTAAACAGGCTGTAACCACAATTAACATATGACCACTGTATCAAATCGGATTAATGGAGAACGAGGGGACACCTTTATAATCTAATGACTATAAGTCAATATATGAAAGATATGGTAAACGAAACCAAAGCTAAAATGACAGGTTGGAATAACTCTGATCAAGTTTTCCTAATGCCTATCTCGGAGGAGTGACCATTTTGTCATACTTGAACAAAAAAATTACCAGACTATCACGTCAATAGTAAATTTTCCCAGAATGTCACGTGGGATAATTCGTTATATTGTGTAGCGAAATATGCTTGCAAATAATTCGCTACACAGTGTAACGAATTATGCCACGTCAGAATGCACAGTCAGCAAGAATGACACGTGTCAAGCAGGTAGTAATTCACTACCCGATGTAGCTAATTATGTTCGCGAATGATTTTTGACACGTGGCACACTTTCGCAGGAAAAAGCTAATGTGTCATAACTCGCTACTACTGGTAGCGAATTTGATCTGCACATGTATTATGGCAACCGTGCAACAAACTCGTTGTATTTAATTTATGGGATTTGATTTTCTCATTCATGAGAATTCAATTCTCATGTTGTGACTCAACTAGTGGTGGGTCCCATATTTATTAGAAAAAGAAAAGAAATGAAAAAGCTTTGCACGTAAATCGAATGATCACTAACATGAGAGTTGAATTCTCATGTAACATGAGAAAATGTTTTCCCTTAATTTATATTTTGAAGTGGTTTTTGTTTTAAAAGTTGATTTCATTGTGATCTGACTTTATAAATTCTATTAAGTGAGCCATTTTTTATATATGGTGCAAGAAAAGTAGTGCGTGAGAATCACCATGGGAAGGAGAATCTTTTGGTGTATTAGATGTACCGAACTCGATACATCTTTTTTTCAAATTTGATAAAATTCATAACGTGGCGGGAAATAAAAAATTCAAAAAATAGTGAACTGTTTTCTAAATTTTAAAAAAGATGTACCGAGATCGGTACATCTGATGCACAAAAAATATTCTCCATGGGAAGAAGAAATAATTCTATGGTCCAGGCACAAAGAATTATTAGATGTTCCCACTCACATGTGAAGGGATAAAAAAGGAAAATCAAAATTAGAACAGGGGTAAAATATGAAAATAAAAAATTTGATTGTGAGAGGACCATAAAAAACAAGGATGGGCCAGGACCTTAAATTTTTTTTCCCAGGAAGGAGCAAACGTTTGCTGCATTAAATATATTTAATTAGATACATTTTTTTTAAGAAGAATTTTTTTTGAGTAAATACCATTTTCGATTCTCAGTAAATTTTCACGATACCCATTTTAGTCCCTAACAAATAAAAAGGCCCATCATGGTCCCTAAAAAATTCAAAATGGACTCATTTAGTTGATATTATGGTTCCTGACAAATTTAAAAAAAATCCATATTAGTCCCTCAAAAGAACTAAACTAGGTCTATTTTAAATTTTTTAGGAACCACGATAGACCTTTTATTTGCTAGGGATTAAAGCGGATATCGTGAAATTTGATGATGATCAAAAAGGATATTTACGCTTTTTTTAATGGTAATTTTTTTCTAAATATGACAAAAAAATGTACTCATTTAAATACATCCGATAATATTTCCCTCCCCCGCCAGTGTGCATCGGGTTGCAGCATAATCATGAGAGGGGAGTGAGTCTCCCTAGGTTATGTTCAGTATGGTCTGCTTCCTTTTTTGTTTTTACTTTCAATATTGTATAAAAAGAAAGGGTAAAGTGTGTAATATTTTAAAGGAGATAAAATTGTGTTATTTTAAGAGAGACAAAGAAATAGATAAAGAAGGAGATAAAATTGACAAAAAAAAATAAAGATGTGGGTCCCACCTCTTTATGAAAGTGAAATGATATAAATTATGTTATTTAAAAGGATAAATAATTTTCCCTTAAGAAAATATATAGTTACTTCTTTCTTTCGGGTGCATTTCCTATCAATTTCCCGTCCATTAGTTCATATCCGCGACTTCAATAATTACCACCATTTTTGTTTTATTTAAGACCACATGTGAGTTAGCAAAGTTCAACCCCCGGGCCCCATAAAATTAGAAAACATAGACCCAGAAGTCTCCACAAGGAGCTTCCTGGGAGTTTCTTCCAATGAGAAATATTTTTGTTGCATCAAATCTATTTAGTTGGGTATATATTTTTTTCATATTTGAAAATTTTTTTTTACCACTTTTAATTTTTTTTCAGTCATATTCAATAATTTTCTCCTTTTGAAAAAAAAAAAAACCCAATTAAATACATCTAATACACCAAAGGTTTGCTCGCGGAGGAGATGTGTATTCCTTTAAGGTGTGTTTAGTACAAGATAAATTTTTATGTATTCGGAAATCACAATTACTGGGAATTCATGTAGAAATTGAATTTAGCTAGAATCTTATGAAAAAATTGTTTGGTTCGTTAAAGTATTATCGAAATCTGAGTAAGAATTACTGATTTTATGTTTGGTTTAATTTAAAATGAAATATTACTGGAAACACAATATTATATTACAAAAATAACCCTACATATTTTTAGTTTCAAGATTGATACATCATACACGTATCGTTACATCCACACATGGAGAGTCTATATGGTCCTTATAAACAATGACTATATGATAATATAATAAAGCATAAGTCATAATTGATCAATGCCTTTTACAATGACTATATCGACTGTGGTTATAAGGTGAGTATATATTTATCTCAATTACCGAAGCATATTTCACCGTCCTCACCACACTCGAAGCCACTTCAAGAAATAAGGAAACCACTAGAATTATATTTTAAAAATTGCCTTATATTTTGACAACTACGAAACCCTTGAACTATGAAACCATTTGTATTTTTTTGTTCAGGTTTATGGTATGCCCTAACAAATTACCGGACATGGATTTTTGTCCTCCTTTATGGGTATGAAGCGAGGCCCACGTAAGAAGAATCCTCCTGCCTACTTGCATGACTACCTTATGGGCTAGACCACATAAAGGCCCAAACCTTCAGTGTCAGTTAGCTAATGGACTAATATCGTTAGTAGTCTATGGTTAATTGTTAGTGGGTTGAGAAATGTTAGACTGAAGCGTTAGTCACGTTACATACGGAAGATTAATGAGAAAATGCAACAAGAAAATTTCCAAAAATTCCTCTCTCTCTCTCTCTTCTCAGATCTCCCTCGGGCCAATTTTGAACTTTCTCAAGATCGACGTATGCAAGCCATGTAGATCTAACAACATCAACTTTTTGACGAATTTCGACAGGAATTCCGTCAACCATTACAAGAGATAATGGCTCTCCTTTAGACGAATCAGGGTAATTCTACCTCTAGCGGATCAAGTGCAGGTATTCTCGGATTTGGACCCAATCGTAATCCAGCTGACCCAATTCGGTCCCGTGCAATGAAAATGGATTTTTCCATATTTGGGTCTGGAGATCCATCTAATTGGTTGTCTGCTGTGGAAAAGATTATTTTCGTTTTTAACATATTCCTCCCGATGAACCATTATTAATGGTTTCATTTAATTTTTTAATTTGGATCCACCAGCAGCTTGTTGGTTTCAAAGTATTCTGAGGGTAATAATTTTCCTAATTGGCCTGCCTTTGTTACCGCCTTATCAGTTGTTTGGCGCCACTGAATTTGATAAAAAAGAGTACATTTTTTCAAGAAATAAAAATTATAGAAATATGTATCCTTAATACAAAAGAATTTAAATTTTAAATTTTAAACTTAAATAATAAAAATGATATCTATGGTTTTGTAGAAAATAAATTATAAATTTAATCATAAAAGAAAAAGACCATTCAGGGAGGAGTGCCGGTGACAGACTAACTTATGCATAGTAAAAAGATATTTGCTAAAGGGTTATACTTAATATCTATTTTTTTACTACTTCTTACTACCAAATCTTAACCGTTGATTTTCGTCAATCTAACGGTTGTAATTTATGTGATCATAATTATTAATTTGCAATAAATTGTAACCGTTAGATTGGCGGAAATCAATGGTTAAAATATGGTAGTAAGAAATTAGTAAGAAAAAATAGGTAGTAAGTATAACCTTTCCCGTATTTAATATTTAAAATTTAAACTTTTCAATTTTGAATTTTGAACTTTAAGGCTGGAAAAATGGTTCAACATTTAATGTTTCATTGGTTCGAAAAAAGATATATATAAAAATTTAAATTTATATAAAATTATAGATTAAACAAAAAAATATTTAAAATTATAAAAATATATGTATAGTTGATAAAAATTAATTTAAATGCAAAAAAATAAGAAATGACATATTTATACTTTAAAATAAAATAAATTAAAATCTTAATTTAAAAAATAATACAAAGAGAGATCATTTTTCCGTACAAGTATTTTTTAAAAATATATTTAACATAAGCATTTTAAATATATATGAATAATCAATTTAAAAAATATAAAATATAAATCAGGCATAACTTGTTATTCTAAGGGTTCTTTTTTTCTGCAACACTGCATATAACTTATTTGCATTAAACCCAAAACAACGTCATTTTGGGACGAGAATTAAGTTACTTTTGTAATTTCAATTTATTTCATGGTTATAATAGTCTTTATCATTATAGATTTTTAATCTTTCAACCGAGAACGATGTCATTTTAAGAGTGAATTCAGATAACTTAGTTGCAATCACTGTAGATTTTTTTTTTGTATTTTTAAAGGGATTAAAGTGTCCGCTGTTACTTTAGATAAGAGTGAGTGCCTGTTGTGCAACTAAACGGTGTCGTTTTGGTCCGTTTTAAAAAATCAAATTGCTTCCGTATTCATCACGTTCGCCTACCTTCTCTGTTCTATTTTATTTTTTTCTTTCGTAGTCCTCTTCGTATCACCACCGAACATATATTATGAGTAATGGCAGTGTGATATTAAGGGAAAAAGCGTTGGAAAGATCAACCAGGAAGGAACTCGCTTATGCCGTACTGCTATTAGGTAATGTCATTTTAAATCTTTGACATAGCCATAACATGTTATTAGTGTAGCCTTTCCGCAAAGATTTAAAATGACATTACCTAATATAAGTAGTGCATAAGCGAGTGCCTTTCTGGTTGATCTTTCCAACGCTTTTTCCCTTAATATCACACCGCCATTACTCATAATATATGTTTGGCGGCGATACGAAGAGAAGGCAGGAGAACGTGATGAATACGAAAGCAATTTGATTTTTTTAAAAAGGACCAAAATGACACCGTTTTGTTGCACAATAGGCACTCTTATCTAAAGTAACAACAGACACTTTAATCACGTTTTTAAATATAAAAACCTATTATATGCTTATATAAAATATTAATAGTTACAGATGACAAATTTGTCTCGACCTATCCCGTCAGCCAACATATTTTTTTTTCTGATATTTACTGTCTCACAAACTCATCTTTGTGAGGCTAAGTGTTCCTTAGAATATTAAACATAATAACTCGAATATTTGTCAACTCGATATATATATATATATATATATATATATATATATATATATATATATATATATATGTCACAAATACATATACTTTAGTATGGAAAATTGTTAAATCTATTAATAATATTTTTTATTATGTCTATTGAATGAGAAAATATTTAATATTTCAAAATTCAAATTTTTTAAATTTGAATTTTGAACTTGATAGGTGGAAAAAGAATTCCGCATTAATGTTTTTGTAGTGAAAAAATATATATATATAATAAAATTAATTTTAATATGTTAAATTATAGATTAAACAAAAAATTATTTAAAATTTATAAAAAAAATATGTATAGTTGATAAAAAATAATTTAAATTTGAAATTTAAATGATAAAATTAGAAATGACATATTTATACCTTAAATAAATTACAAAATTAACTTTAAAAAGTAATACAAAAAGAAAAAAAATTTCCACACAAGTATTTTTTTAACATATTTTAAATATATATGTATAACCAATACGAAAAAATACGAAAATTATAAATTAAATGAGAAAAAAATTAAAAGTTTAAAAATATGTCTAATTAATATAAAAATATTCGATTAGATTAAATGCAATTCAATTCAATTCACCAAACATTCGATTTAGTAGAATTCTTTTTGTATCAACTCATATTTGTTCATTATATTTGTGTTACAAATATAAAAAAAAAATGCACAATGAAAATAAAAGAATTTAAAAAAATAAAAAATTGCATTTATTATTTTGTAAAAAAATAATAATAAAATTTAATCACTATAACAATACGAGTTTTAATTTAATATATAAGAAAGAAATTAAACTTTCATTCTTTTGATGTAAGAGTAAAAAAATAATAATTTCCGTTTATCAAAAAAAAAAAGAAAAAACAATTTCCTATGTCGTAAATGAAAACTAGAAATTATTACTTGGAGAATGTGCACATCCTTCTATGCATGTTTTCCACTACTTTATGTATGAAAAATTATTAAATCTATTAATAATATTAATTATTATGTTTATTTGGTGGAAAATTACTTAATATTTAAAATTCAAATATTTAAAATTTGAATTTTGAACTTAATAAGTGACAAAATAGTTGAGCATTTAACATTTCTGTATTGGGGAAAAGATATATATATATATATATATATATATATATATATATAAGAAATTTTAATTTTAATATAAAATCATAGATTAAACAAAAAATATAAGGATGCTGATAGTTAAATGATGCAAACTAGGCTTGGCCCAAGTGCCTGCCCGCCCCGCCTTCCAACACGTTTTTATAATTAAATTAAAATTCCATTATTCTTTCTTATAATTAAATTCCTAATTTAGATTTCAAATTTTTTAAATACAAATTTATAAAATTCCAAATAATAACGACACAAATCATTGTAAAAAATAATTATTTATTATTATTTTGTAAATCTAATTCTAATAAATGAAAGTTCATCTCTGAGATAAAATATAAAAATCTAAACGCAATTGTAAGAGTCTTTTTTGTGGATAAATATAAAAATTTATTACATGCTAATAGTTAGAGTGGCAAACTGAGCTCGGCCCGGAGGGGCGACCCACCAACACTTTTTTATAATTAAATTAAAATTTCATCCTTCTTCTTTCATAATTAAATTCCTAAATCTGGTTTTAATTTTTGTAAATACAAATTTGTAAGATTTCAAATACAAAAAACGCAAATCCTTGCAAAAAATAATTATTTATTATAATTTTTTAAATCTGATTGTAATAAACGAAAGTCCATCTCTGAGATAAAATATAAAAACTTAGATGCAAATATAAGAACTTTTTCGTGTGGATAAATATAAAAATGTATTACATGCTGATATATAATTCTGACAATTAGAGGTTGCAAAGTGGAGTCGGTCCGGAGGACTGGCCCTCCTATATTTCTTTGGTGGACCCAAGTGTATGTTGTTATTTTTTAAAAATTTATCATTGTAGGTTATTTATATTGTTACAAGTTTTTAGCATGTGTATTGATTTGATGCTGTTTAGACACATTTGTTCCAATGTAAGCAAAAAATATGACTCATACATGACCATTTGGTTAATTTGCTTTCAAATCCCTTTCAGACAACGTTTTTTGGGTTCTGAAAAAAATAACCCATTATTTTCTGAGATTATTACTTCTATGTGTTAACATATTAGCGTAATTTATTTAATGAGCATTTGCCTTTTGTATCGTAGGCATAAATATGATGGCAAAAAAGGATGTCTCTTTTTGGATTGCTCCACTGGTTTCCGGGGCTTCGCCCCGACTATGTCTAGTTCGACCCGCGTCAGTTACCTAGTATTGGCAGGTGAGTCTCCCAGCGAGGATTTTCTGCATACCTTGTATTTATTTTTTTGCATACAAGTGAGTCTCTGGTAATGCATAAACATATGAAATCACATATTTGGTATGTGTTGAACTCATCCCTCCAATGATTGCTACAGAATGACATTGAATTAATAATGTTTTCTTATTATAGGTACAAGTTGATCTTTTAATTCCATATTTGCTTGATCTGTTTGTTTCCTTGATTTTATTAGTGGCTGCTATAGTTAGCAATAAGTTGTATGCATTTTTTTTAGCCATCCTCATTTTAACATAGTATACTATGGCGTATTTATTTTTGACATAACTCATCGAGTAAATAACTATATTTGATTTGCATAATATTGATCACTCTAGATAGCAGATTTTTGTTTATGGTTGACATTTGCAAAGTCTTGTGTCAGTGATGTAGTTTTTTTCACCTGAAATATAGAACAAGATAACAACAGAGGTTTTTGTAAGTATAAGGTTTGCAGTGCGATTAATCAACCACGACGGACGACAAATATTTTGTTCTCTTTCCCCTGGGCATCACACGGGTAATTCACGAGTAATTATTATATTTGTGTGTTTTCATATCCTTAGGATAATGTTTGGTTCATTACTTATTATGTTGTGGAAGGAAAGTGAAATTCTTATATTTGAAATATTTATCGAAAAGGTTAGTGCATTTTTATGTTTGATTTGATAATCAATGACAATTGTTCATTTGAATTTTCAATATTATGTGACATTATTTAGTACATAATTTAGATAATTATGTTAGAATTTATAGTAGTTTTTTTCTAATAAATGTGTGATTATAATAAATATTTTGATAATTTGATATATGTCAATTTTTTTAGCACCACCTAAATATATGGGCTGGCTCCGCCACTGATCCAATGACGGTTAAGCAAACTCCGAATGCGGTTTATCAACGGTGATAAACCATTGAAAATTTGAACGAGTCCAAGACGAAATAGGGAATGAAGATCAATTAAATTTGATACTACCAATATTATCAGCGTTTAACTCTTGCTACGGGCTATTTTACGATATTAATTTATTTGGAACTTAGTTAACAACCCAACTTTATCTCTTAGGATATTAATGGATGCAAGAAATTATTTCGTTCTAAAAGTAAAGATAATATGTAGGGGAAATTTTGTGAAAGGATTACAAAGAAGGGATGATGATCTTCTTTTTTCTTTTTCTTTTTTTAGAAACTGCATGTATTTTTTAGGGAGGCAATCCTGTTTGGACGTCAAGAAAACGAAGGAGAGTGAAGAGGATTTGGGAAGAGAAGAGCAGAGAAGAAACTATTGTATTTTGCATGTATTCAATTTAATGAATGTAATACAGAATCTGTAGTTATATAAAAGATAGAAAGTAAGTGACTAAGCACTTGTGTGAGATGACACCTGTAACAGAAACTAAACAGAAAGCTAACAACTTGACATCTGTAACTGAAAGCTAAACAGAAAGCTAACAACTTGACATCTGAAACAGAAAGCTAAAACTGATTACAAGCTCAACTAAGATTAAAGCTAAGCTAAAGTTAAGCTGAAACTATAGCATTGTTAATACACCCCCTCAAACTCAGAGTCTGTGATTGAAGGAAGCATAATCTACAACTCTGAGTTTGTCACGAAGAGAAACAAATCTGGGAGCTCCAAGAGGCTTAGTGAGAGTATCTGCAACTTGATCGACTGCTGGAACATGAATGACTTGTAACTCTTTGGCAATCACTTTTTCTCGAACAAAGAAGATGTCGAGTTCCATATGCTTGGTACGAGAATGTAAAACTGGATTGTGAGATAGGGCGACTGTGCTTAGATTATCACAGTAGATAAGTGGGATGCTAAACTGAACTTGCAGCTCTTTAAGTAAAGATTTCAACCAAAGAATCTCAGCAGTGGCAAGAGCAAGACTTCTATATTCTGCCTCAGTGCTGGAACGTGCTACAACAATTTGCTTCTTTGACCACCAAGATACAAGGTTAGCTCCAAAGAAAACACAAGCTCCGGAGGTGGATCTGCGATCGTCCGGATCAGAGGCCCAGTTTGCATCACAAAATGCAGTGATAGAGAAGTGGTTGCTAGGATGACTAGGTTGTAGCACCAGTCCATGCGCAAGTGTGCCTTTTAAATATCGAAGAATACGTTTGACAATAGTCCAATGCTCCTCCAAAGGTTGTGACATGAATTGACATATTTTATTAACAGAAAAAATGATTTCTGGTCTTGTCAAGGTGGCATACTGCAATGCCCCAACAATAGAGCGAAAATGGAATGGGTCAGAATAATAGTTGGATCCAATTTTGGAAAGCTTGCATCCAGATGGCATGGGAGTAGAAATGCCTTTAGCTTCTGCCATATGAGACTTGGTTAGGAGGTATTTAATATACTTTGACTGAGAGAGAACAAGAGCACCTGAATCTGTTCTTTTGACCTCAATTCCCAAAAAATAATCAAGTGCACCAAGATCTTTGAGTGCAAACTGAGAGTTAAGTTGAGTGATCAGATTTTGAACAAAGAGAGCATAACATCCTGTAATAATAATATCATCCACATAGACTAGCACGAGAACACATTGTCCATTGCTTCGATGAATGAATAAGGAAGGATCACACTTGCTGCCAAAAAATCCCAGCTGCAACAGTCCTCCTTTCAATTTGTCAAACCAAGCCCTTGGTGCTTGTTTTAGACCATAAAGAGATTTCTTTAACCTGCAAACAAGAGACTTGTCAGTAGATGTAAATCCAGGGGGCTGTTGCATATAAACCTCCTCCTCAAGAATGCCATTGGGGAAGGCATTATTAACATCAAGTTGTCTTAGTGACCAACCATATGACACAACTATTGTAAGAATTGTGCGAATTGTGATAGGTTTAACTACTGGTGAAAAAGTCTCATTGTAGTCAAATCCATCTTGTTGATGGAATCCCTTGGCAACAAGCCTTGCCTTATACTTATTTAAGCTGCCATCTGAATTTTCTTTCACACGAAAAACCCACTTGCATACTATTGCTCTTCTGTTGGATGGAAGAGGGACTAAAGTCCAAGTATCATTTGCTTGAAGAGCATCATACTCAGCTTGCATTGTTGCGAGCCAATGAGGAGCTGCCAAGGCCTGTTTAATTGAGCTTGGTTCAAGAGATGTTATTATAATATGTGGTTTTGGGTCGATGGAACTAGAGGCCAGATTACAATGGTAGTCTTTGAGGTAGGATGGGGGATGTGAGGATCAGGTGGAATGCCTCAGAGGATCAATTGCAGGCAGAGGGTGAAAATCACATGGGGTTGGAGATGGAAGTTGAGATAAGGAATCAATTGATGGTTGTGTATGGGAAAGTGGAGGGGATGAGTTATTTGGATTGGAAGTAGAGGTGGTAATAGGACAAGAAGCATTTGTGCTAGGTATGTAATCTGTATGAAAATTAGGCAAGGGAGGTGCAGAGGACTGTGATGCAATGACTGATCGACTGTGAGTTACAAGTGGTATAATATTATTGACAAAAGAACTAGAAGTATCAGAAGAGGAGGAGTTAGATTTGAACCATGAAGTGTAAGGAAACTTATTTCCATTAAACAATACATCCTTTGAGATGAACAACCTCCCATCTGAGTTGAGACACTTGTATCCTTTGTGATTTGTGAATACCCAAGAAAGACACATTCACTGGATCTAAAATCAATCTTATGCTGATTATAAGGCCGAAGAAAAGGAAAGCAAGCACATCCAAAAACCTTGAGGAATCTGTAATCAGGTGTAACTTTGAGCAGTTTGGTAAATGGTACTTCAACACTTAAAGAAGCAGTAGGAAGACAATTAATGAGATACACAACGGATATGAAAGCATGATCCCAAAATTTCAATGGTAGGAAGCATGTGCAAGAAGAGTTAGACCAGTTTCAACAATGTGATGGTGCTTTCTTTCAACCACACCATTCTGGTGATGGGTGTGAGGGCAGGCAATTCTATGAGTTATGCCCAATTGCTGAAGAAGTTGAGTAAAAGGGCGAAACTCACCTCCCTAATCTGTTTGGATGGCTTTGATTGTTATTTGGAATTGATTAGAAACTATAGCATTGAACTGTTTGAAGGTTAGAAGAGCTTCTGGCTTATGTTTTAAAGGATAGATCCAAGTGAATCTGCTATGAGCATCAACAAAGGACATGTAGTAGGTGTATCCCATAGTGGATTTAATTGGGGCTGGACCCCATAGATCACTGTATATGAGGTTAAAGGGTTTGTTATACTTAGTTATAGACAAAGTAGATGGTAATCTGTGAGCCTTTCCAGAGCAACAAGCAGAACAGAAAAAGGAATTATCTTTATTAGGATTGGGAATATTACAAGAATGGAGGACATTTTTAAGTGCCTCACTATGAGGATGACCTAAACGACAGTGCCACAAGTTGTACACATAGTTTGAATCAACTGGTGTGCTATTTACAAATTCAGCCGTGTTGTCATATTGAGATGGAACAACAGTAGGCATCAAATCAGAAGACAATGTTGAAATACAAGTAGGATTACAAGAAGACAATGAATTACTAAGCTGCTTATATTGTCTTGAAGAATGAGGCAGTTGAACACCATTGAACCGATACAGTCCATCAGTTCCTAATGCACCTTCGAGCAGTACCTCATGAGAGTCCTGTGATTTTAACATAGCATGAGAATGGGTGAAACTCAAAATACACATTGTTATCTTTTGCAAATTTGCTAACACTGACTAATTTTTTGGTAATAGAAGGTACAAGAAGCAAATTGTGAAGAAAAAGGTTTGTGTGTGGTTTAAAGGGAGATGAAAAGTGAGAAGAACCAATAGCTCGAATATCCAGACCTTGGCCATTGCCATTGAAAATCTGATCAGAACCTGATAGCTGAGAGCTTTGAAGCAAATTATGAGGTTCAGCAGTTACATGGTGTGAAGTACCTGAGTCTGGATACCAATCCAATGTTTGTATTTGGGATGGTGTAGGTAAGAGTCCTCGTTGAAGTGCAGTATTGTGCTGGGAAGAAGAATGTTGTGCTGGAAGTGAGGTAAGCATAGCTTGTGGAGATTGAGTGCTGGTGGGAGGTCTCACATACTGAAAGGACCTCTGGTATGAGTTTGTGTTGAAATACTAAGGTGCTTCTGGTTCAGGTTGTGTAGGAGTGAAATGTTCATCAAACCTATGCCAACAAGTGTGAACATTGTGTCCAAACTTGTAGCATAGCTGACACTGAAGATTGCTACGACCTCCTCGGTCTCTACCACGATTGCTTCTGCCAAATGACCTTCCTCTACCCCTGCTTGCAGAATTTGAGCCATTGTTGTATTGTTGATCAAATGCAGGCGAGGTCAGAGGAGCAACATTACTTGAATTTTCATTCTGATTCGAGTTTGGAACTTTTTGAGCAAGATTTACCGTCATTGATTCAGACAACAAAGCTTCATTCTGTTTGGCTAACATCATTTCATATGCTATGAGCTCAATTCTCAAGTCATCTAGAGCATATGGATTCTCTCGTGCACGAACTGAGGAGACGAAAGCATTAAATTCAGGTGGAAGTCCATCCAAGATTATTTCCTTGTGTTCATCTGTTGAGACTGGATTCTTGATAGCTTTGAGTTCATCACACAAGGTCTTTACATGTCGAAGAAACTCTACCACATACTTATTACCTTTCTTGATAGTTCTAATCTGAGATCTGAGCTGCCGTAGCTTTGAACGCATCATTCCATGAAAGAGCTTATGAATTTGTTTCCAAGCTTCATAAGCATGATGAACTCCTAGAATCTCATTGAGAATTTCTTCAGAAATTGTTGACAACAACCATGAGAGAAGCATTTGATCTTGTTTTATCCAATCGGTGTAGACTGGATTAACTATCTCTTGAGTTCGATTCAGATCTGACTCATACTGTAGTGGAATCTTAGGATTCACAAGGTAATGATGCAGTTGGTGAGACATGATAACCGGTTCTACAATCTGACCCCAAAGAAGAAAATTCTTCCCTGTTAGTTTAACAGAGATCTGATGATTAAACAACAATGTAGTAGTCTTGTGTTCAACCATTGAATCTTGAGATGATGTTGTGGAAGACATGATGTGTGTTTGAGCTTGTATCAGGCCCTCAGAAAGAGAGCTCTGACACCATCAAGAAAATGAAGGAGAGTGAAGAGGATTTGGGAAGAGAAGAGCAGAGAAGAAACTATTGTATTTTGCATGTATTCAATTTAATGAATGTAATACATAATCTGTAGTTATATACAAGATAGAAAGTAAGTGACTAAGCACTTGTGTGACACCTGTAACAGAAACTAAACAGAAAGCTAACAACTTGACATCTGTAACTGCAAGCTAAACAGAAAGCTAACAACTTGACATCTGAAACAGAAAGCTAAAACTGATTACAAGCTCAACTAAGATTAAAGCTAAGCTGAAACTATAACATTGTTAATATAACGTAACCACAATATTTGTATAATCAACTGCTCTACGAACCAATCAACATATTGAATGATGTTTATTCACACTTAGTTTCCTTAAATTTGAATCATTTCCCATATAAGACAGTACAATGGGATGAGATAGGCAAATGCAGATATCAAAATGATCATAGTTGTTAAAATCTTGATTTATTATTGTGATTTTACGTTTTTATGATTTTCTTCATCAAAATAATTTTACCAATATTCCAAACACACTTTTACGATTTTTTTACATTACAATTTTACGATTTTTTTTTAATCCTAGCTGAGATGATGTATTATCACTTTCTTCAATGTTATTTATTGCCTCTGGTTTTCTGCATTAAATATTTTTTTTTTAGTAAGCCCGCATTAAATATTTTTAATTTAACATTTCATACTCTCTCTTTTTTTATTCATATATTCATACTTTCATTGTACAGTGACTTGCTAGCTAAATTATTATTATCTAGATTTTAATTATAACATTTTATTTTAAAATTTTTATATTACTATTTAATAATTATTATAATGTCATTACATTATCTTATTGAATTTTGGTGATTTATATATCATTAAAATATAATAATATATCTTTACAACAAATTAACAAAAGCTAGTAATTAGTCTGTGTGTAATATTCGTTCAGAATTTTAAAAATATTAAATAAGAATAATAATGTTATTATTTAATTATCAACACAAAAATAAAAAAAGTTAGTTTGCTAGACCGCAAGATATAAAGAAACAAATAATAGAGATTAGAGAGTGATGTCTCAGAAGAAGAAAAGAAAAAGAAAAAGAAATAGATAGTTAGGGGAAAAAGTGAATTGGGTTGGACAAGCTTTGTCCTGAAAAGCCCAAACCTACCCTAAAATTTGTTACTTTGGCCTGACCTAAGTTTAGTACGAGTCTAACCTGTTAGTCTCACTTGGCGCGTTTATAAAAAATAAATAGTCTGGCCTAACCCGTTGGCCTGTTAATTTTTAACTCCAAGCAGAACCATGAATCAACTTTACAAAATGCTCAAATTCTGTTGTTAAACCAAAAATCATAATTTCAACGTCCAAGCAAAATCATGAATCACAACACAACTCTTACAATCTGCATTTAAGTCACTTTCAAAAGTAAAATGCTCAAACTAAATATCATATATTTCATCATATCCAACAAACAAATTCATACTACGTAAATTAAAATAACTACATGAATCCAACAAACACATCATGATGCTTGTAGTAAGTATAACCTTTCCCAAAATCTTTTAATATACTCATATACACAATCTAACATGCTGAGATGTTGGTTCCTCCTACCTAAGAAATAAACTTAGATTTCTATAAAAATATAATTGAATATAATGAAGTTAAAAATATTACAATTAATTAAATTTATATATTTTTTTTTTCAAGGAATACTTATTTTATTTTAAATGATTTAAAATAAATAGTATAATATAGACCGACCTGTAGGCTTATAGGTCAGGCCTTGTGAAGGTGAGTCTACGACCTTTTTATTAAACAAGCTTCTTGCAAGATCCAAGTTCGACCTATTTTACTAAATATACTAGGTGAGGCAATAAATCTTAATCCATTCTTCATGTTGATTTCATAATTTAAAAGACATATTTTATATAAAAGGTACATAGAAATTACAACAGATGTTTATAAAAAAAGAAAAGAAATCACAACAGATTATTCAAACCAAACAAAATATTTATCCCAATTAATTGGATATAACATAGGGAAATACTAATTTCATATTGTAGGAGACCGAAATTTTTTTAATTTTTTTTAATGCATTAAGAAATAAAAGAATATAAAAAAACTTCAATTTAATATAAAAAAATAATAATAAAAAATAATTAATCTAATAGAGAATGTCACCACCACATACATAACCTCAGAATCTTTAACAATGGTGAATATAGAGAAGGCCACCATCACATACATACACACATCATCACATTCGTGACTTGCGGTCACCAAAATCAACCATCAATTTTTTATTTTTTATTTATAGTTTATATTCGCAAGTGCGGACAATGGCACATGACTAGATCCGCCAATTCATATACTTAATAATCATACTTTTATTTGGTGAAAAGGACATGGAGTTTACAAAGCATCATGCTATTCACAACGAAGACTAAATAATTTTGGAGAAAGTAAGAGTAATTATCTTATAAGTTAATAACAACAAAAGGAAGAAAGAAAGAAATTTCTGTTATTTGCTTCTATTTTACATTTGTACTTCCGTCGCTATCAAACATTATGATAATTGATGGGTCATTATTGAGAACTTCACGAAACAGAAATAATTATTTGATTGGAATTTTTTTTATCTGTCTTTTTTTTTTTTTTTTTTTTTGATATAATTTTTTATCTGTCTTTGATTGTGAGCTGTTTGTAGCTTGGGGTAGCAATAGGTGTTTCGGGATAATATGTTAATATATGGCCCATATAGGTGTTCTCAGCAACCATAGTATAAATTATGGCTCTGTTAAAGCTTCTCATTTATTTTGTGTAGAATGATGGGGGTGCCTAAATTGTTATGAACTTATGATAATAACAACCCATGAGAGTCTCTTCTTCAATGGTGGAGACTTAGCCATATCTTGTCACTTGGACAAGACATGTTATCTTATCAGTGTATAATATGCAGCAATATAGGAATATAGGGTGTTTTCTAAAAGATTATAGATATGAGTTATAACATTAATGTTATAACTCATATCTAGAATCTTTTAAAAAGTTATTCGACATGAAAGGGCCGGCAAGAACAAATTATTCGACATGAAAGGGCCGGCAAGAACAAATTAAAAAGTTATTAAATAATAATTAGTTTAATTTAATTTTTTTTATGATTATAAGTACTAATTTACTCATATGATTAAAGCATGAAATCAATTATTTAAAACATGAAATGGTTTACAAAATTTATGAAGAAAATTTACTAAGATATGTTCGCTAAAGTTAATATTACATGAAATGGTTTACACAATTATTTAGAAAAAATTTGTTGTTTCAATGGATTACACCCTATATTTCTGTATTGGTGCACACTGTGCACTCACACTAGGGTAATGTATCTTGTCTCTCAGTACTTGGCCTATTGATTTTTGAAGCAGCTGGATGTTATAACTGGAGGATGTACGATGGAAAAACTCAAGTATGAGTTATTGCTCATAAGGGGAATATAATGTTGGGCTTTATATTTGAGGCAAGGATGTATATTGAAAATATTCAAGTATGAGTTATAAAAAAGTTTCACATTTGTTAGAATTAAACTAAGTGAGGACCATATAAGTGCGACTCATAAATCTTCCGTTTTAAGATTTTGGGTTGAGATGTAGTGTCGGTTCACTTATTGTGATTTATCACTTGATCCATTGATAAAGTCATAAAGGTATCATTTGTAAAGAATTTTGGACTCCCCCTACCATTCTTAACAAAGAATGCTACAAGTGGTTCGTTTGATTATAGTAGAATGATAAAAAAAAAATAACAAACTAACCAAACACAAGAATTTTATGCTTTGCAAAAATATTATAATAAGAGACAATATCTTTGTCAAAATTTCGATATTCTCTGCTTATTTACAAGAAACAAAGGAATGTGACAATCTTGTCTTCATGTAGTTTCGATTTATGTAAATCATAACTCCATTGTAAAGAAACAGTCTTTCTTTATTATTGGATTTTCATAACATGGTAAGGACCAGTGACAACCTATCAGCTGCGAACTCAGAAAATTAAATGACAGCCATGCCAGTTTTGGTTGGAATAATTACGTGCTAAGGATGCAAAAATGTCTATTAAGAAAAACTTAAAAAAAATTACAAAATCATTTGAGACATAAAAATTTTGTGCTATAATTTTCGTAAAATTTTTATAAAATATATCATAATTTTTTACCTTCGGTTATCGTGATTTAATGTATCTTCTATTTAATGAGGAGCTAATTTTGGGCCGTATGCCCGGAACAAAGTAGTTGAAGGAGATTGTATGAGAATACTTTCAAAGTATCTACCAATTTTTTTTTTCAATATTTAATTTATTTGAATAATTTATATTACAATCATTTTAATATACCTTAAAAAAAACTCGAGTTAATATAAAGTTATTAGACTCCATATTTAAACAGAATACAATAAATTGACTTGGTATAAATAAAAATCAGGCATGCAAAAATAATCATATCAATGTAGTTTATAGGACTGATTTAGAAAATTTTGAATAAAATTATAGAAATAATTAAATAGATAGACCAAACCAATAGAAATGTAAGTCCAAACTCGAATAGCTACATTTCTTGCTTGGTAGCTTTGGGATACCCAAAGAACTGAAAACTAAAAACTGACTCCTGAAACTTCTTAACTAAAATAAACAAATAAAAGAATTCAAAAGCTTCAAATTGTCTGCTGTCCCTACGATTATGCATTTATGCTGCATGACTTCACCTCATATCAGCCTACTGCAATGGCTCATTTGCTGCAATGACATGGCAAAGTATGAGTGTTATTCACAAAAATGCCATCCAATCTGCCAAATACCTTTATGGGCCAATCCTTTATAATTTGGACCAATAAACTTGCAATTTAAGTAACTTAACAGCCCAAAAGATTTTAAAACATGGGTGTTAAACATTAAACAATGTAAACTGACAGAATAACAATACACTAATAATTCTTACTTTATTAGTACTAAAAAAAGACTAAATACAGTGATTAAAGTAGAAAACAATTTAATGACTTAATGTGACTCACCTGGGACAATCTAAGGGCATCATTTTATATCTGACACAACTAAGAACCTCCGAAACGTAATTCTTCATCCCTTCCTTTCAAAACAGCAGCCAGCTTCTCATACTTTGCAACACCTTTGCAGCCTCCTTGTTTGTACACAAAAACTCCCCAGCAACTTAATGTTAAGGTGGACGCGGCTTCATATGAAACCTGCACTAGGTTCCAATCAGGCTCAAGAAACGCATCAAGGCCATGCCACTCCTCATCGCTGAACAAAAGTCTTAGATCACAAAGTAACACATGATCTGCTGCAATTCTGAAGTTGTAATTGAATTTGCGAGGGATACATTGACCATTGATAACCAAGCGGAGTTGAACAAGTTGCCCGCGAGATTGGTTTGCCATTTCATTCACATCCTGAAAGACCAACGCTAAAGCAACAATGGGGAACTTGGACTTCCCATGAGCCGAGAAACGAGGACTCCCATCATTGCCTCTAAAGTCAAACCATTCTGGAATCTCAGTTTGGGGCATCACAACTTCTAATCCACGTATCTCTTTTGGCACCTATCATATCACAAAAACCATTTTTGTTAATATAATAAGAGAAACACACATCATAACATACTCTCTCTAAGGTGTAAAGAAATAGTAGTGTGCAAATGTTGTTTTCCTAAGATAAAGGTATAATTAAGATTTTAGCACAAGCAATAAAGTGGTGATACCTGAGACCATAACATGGTTGACGTCTCTCTATTTAAGGAGAAGCAGTATCTTGCATCTACTTTCTCAATAGTAGATGGCAAATCTGAAATGTCCTCAAGCTCCCCACAGCCATGGACATCAAGAATTCTCAAGTCAGTGCATTCAGAAATTTTTTTAAGATTCTTGCAAAAACTCACATCGAGACTTGTCAAGTGAACAGATTCTTTAATGCAAGCGGGAAGAGATACAAAATTGTTTTCTGATGCAATCAACTCTTCTAATTTTGGAAAACAGTTGTGAACTGCATGAAGATCTTCATCTGACAAACCACCATTTTCGAAATACAATCTTTTTAATGGTGAACGACCTTCTGCTGCTGAAGGACCATCTATGAACCTTGTGAAGGATTCTCGAAGTTGAGAACATCCTCCAATTTTAAAGGTAACAACATTTGGTAACATGAATAAGCTACTTGGTAGATATCTGAGTTTCCTGCTACTTGACATCTCTATACATAAAAGCCCAATAAGATTACCAATGGAATCTGGCAGTTCCTTAATAGCAGTATTTATCATATAAATCTTCAATGGCTTATTCATCTTTTCCACTACTTCTGGGAAGTGTTCAAGGCTTACGCATAAATTAAGATGAAGGACTTCCAGAGATGGTAGAAACATTCTTCGCAGGAAATTTCTGAGTTTGAAGCATTCCGAAACACTTAAGCATGCAAGATTTTTGAGAAATCCAACAGATTCATGAACCTCAATTAGGTTCTTACAATTATCAAGTCTCAGTTCAATTAAATTTTGAACCTCGGACACATCAGGCATTTCAGTGATAGATTGACTATGTGAGAAATTCATACGAGTCAGACATGAAAATTTCTGCCAAAAGAAAATGTCAATAAAAAATGATAAGCAGTCTGTTCAAGTTATCATATGAATGTTTTTTGTTCGAGTAACAACTCAAGTTATTGTTAAATGTAAAAATGGAAAGAAAATAATAGAAAACATGATCTACCTTAAATGACTCTTCCAGTATAAGATTGCTTTTGCACAAATTGAAAACAATGATTTTCTTCGGTTGAAATTCTGGAGGAAAAGATCTTGAAGGGTACTCCATCCAATCAAGAAGCCTTAATTGATTTGGGAGATGTTTAGGCTCTGGTGAAAAGGATGTATTTCGAACAATGAGAATTCTGAGCCTTTTCATCTCCTTAAAGGCAGTGCCATTCCAATTTACTTCTTCTCGTTGAGGGGGATCAAGCATTATCCCTTCAATTTTCTCACTTCTCTTTAAAACAAGTACAAGGAAACAACATGATTTTCATATTGTCATTAATGATAAAGAGTATAAAGTATAAATCAGAAAAACAAAACTAGACGACTCTTACAGAATTTTCAGTTAAAACTTGAAGAACATCTTCATAAAACCATAATCTGCTCCGTTTGCCAGGATTTGATGGTGCCTCCTGCCTAACAATCTCTCTACCCATATCTTGTATTAGATCATGCATCTTCAAGCAGCCATTTTCAACAGTTAGGAGAGATTTGTTAGCAAGTACTTGAATATGAAATGTTGCACCGAACTCCTCAAGTATCTTTGTAACAGACTCTACTCTCTCCCCTTTGAAGAAGCAAGCTATGTCAAGGAAAACCTGCTGAGCATGTTCCTCCAATCTATCAAAGCTTATTTTGAGCACATTTTGAATCCTCTTATTTGGAATCCTCTCGTATTCTTTCAATGCATATTCCCAAGCATCTAAACTTTCCACAGCCAAATCAGAGCCCATTACTTTTAAATCCGAGCCCATTACTTTTAAGGACAGTGGAAGACCCTGTGCATAACCAACTGCACGAGAAGACAAATCATCATAACCTGTTGGAGGATGGCTCTTTTGGAAGGCATTCCAAGAAAAGAGCTCAAGGGAATCCTGATCATTAAGTTCTGGCATTTTATAAATCTTTTCAACTTGATGCTCATCTAACAAACCTTTGTCCCGTGTTGTTATAATGACCCTGCTACCTGAACCAAACCAATCACATCCTCCAGCTAATTTTTTCAACATATCTAAGTCAACAACGTCATCAAGAACCAAAAGAACTTTCTTACTATGAAGCTTGTGTTTTATTTCATAGATTTCACTGCCCAACTCGGTTCCCAACATCTGTGATAAAAGTGTTTTCTGCAGACCTTCAATACCATTGATTTTGTTTGATTCCTCTCTAACATTGGCAAGAAAACACGCGGCTTCGAATTGGTGGAAAAACTTCTTATACAAAGCTCGTGCAAGTTCTGTTTTCCCTATTCCTCCAGCTCCATATATGCCCAACATGCACACACTGTCATCATTAGGCTTCATGTCTAAAAGTGACTTCACCTCTTCAATGCGTGAGTCAAGTCCAACTGGATTCTGATCAATATGTAATTTAGTGGCTATAATATCATACACATCCTTAACAATCTTTTCAATAAAATTGATTTCGTACCTGAAGGAACACATCACATTATTGGTTTAGTTGCAGGGTTTATCTCATCATATATAGTAATAAACACTGGAATAACCAATACAAAAATAAATTATCACACGAGAAAAATCAGAAAACAGAAATCAATCCAGAATATACCTTACCAACAAAATCACACTGGAATGGGATGAATTTTTATTAGAATAATGTAATAATTCTAAGAAAAGTTGATTCAGCACATATGCAAAAGTACATTATAATTAATAAATAAAAATAGGAAAAAGTATTTCTATAAATATATCTCCTGGGTTTGGAGAAGAAAATATAGGGTATTTTAAAAATTATGCTTCTCTATTATAACATGAATTTCAAGACATTTTTTTTGTTCAGATCCTAAAACTAAGTTGTTTTGGATAACACATGTTTACAACTAATAAAATGTTTGGGAACACCAACAGACAAAAGTAAATGTATGAAAAATTGTAGACACATACCCGTCACTAATATGGTGGCCATTTAAGTTAGCTACTTGAGACAAAGCTGATCTCCATTCCCGCACTTTCTCTTTGCCAAACCTACCCTCGTGTTCATTCATGGCTTGCCCGTAACTACTTTTCTGATGCCTTACATCTGAAGGATCTACATGGTAAAAAATTGGGAAAACAAGTTGTTTGTTGTTCCACTCGGTACAGTCTAGGATCTTCTTAAGTTCATTAAGGCACCATCTGGAAGTTGCGTACTGTTCAGATAACACAACGATTAGAATCCTAGATTCTTCAATGGCTTTGTCAAGGGCAGGTGAAATATCTTCCCCTATCCTCAGATTCTCATCATCAAGAAAAGTGTTAATTCCCTTATGGCGCAACTCTCTAAACAGAGGTGCTATAAATTTGCTCCTTGTATCTTCACCTCTAAAACTAAGGAAAACATCATGGGTAAAACCACAAGACTCTTCCCCATTTTTTTCCATAGTAAAAGAAGCAATTAAGCTTTGAGGATGCTGGAACAGTAGAAATGTTTGTCAAAGAAAAGAGGAGGATGCTATAATTGTTTTAGTGCAAGGAGAGAAGGGGGATGATAGTTACTATAAATAAGGGTTCTGCTTAGATACATTGTCTTAAGGTGATAGAGACCAAAGTGTGAAGCAAGCATAGAACACTATTAATGAACCTTCATAGAAAGTTCATTTTTTCATTTTAAAAAAGAGAAAAATATAGATAAAAGATGAGAGAATTAAAAAAAAAAAAAAAAAAATTGTGGGTCTTATCTCTTTGTGAAAGTGAAGAGGATATAAATTGTATCATTTAAAAAGATAAATATTTTTTTCTTATAATTATTATACAGCGTGTCAAAATTTTCACGTCCCCTCCGCGTTATTTGAAGAGATCCGGGACCATCATTTTTAGGTGGTCCCTCAATGTAAATAGGAGGATAAAATAGAGAAAGTGAGAAAATAATAGAGATAAAAAAGGAAAGAGAAAATTAACGTTGTGAGAGGTAACACCAAAAGATTCGGTGGTCGTGGAGCATATTAAATATTTCCCTCCGCTAGAAATAGTATGTACTAATTACTATACAGTATTTCAGTTGATACCTATACAAACAGTATATACTTGTTAAAATGGCACTGCGTGCGCCGTAAACAAATAGTTAAAAATTCAATTTAATTTCTTCATTTTCAATCATTCAAGAAGCCATCATGAGCAAACATATGTATACACACACAATTCAACTGATTCGAGATAATTACGGACAGACGCAATATCATAATTTTCTTAAAGATATGGATAACACTCCAACACTAGTATGCGACACAGGACATGACACATACGTCGATATATTAATTATAAAAATATGACACACTTGATATTAAAATATTTTTAATATATATAATATAATTTAGATTTAATACATATAACAATTTATAATAAGTCATATAACTAATTAAATATTCAAATTTTATAACATAAATATAAATAAAAAAATCTCATACCTTATTGATTTTTCATGTCAAATTTCATAACACAAAAAAATGGTTTATAATTTTTTTTTAGTTAATAATATAAAATTAAGACCTAAAAAAAACGTGTCGAATATGTGTCGGAGCGTTGATTGTGTGTTGGAAAAACATGTCGAAGCGTATTGGTATCCGACATACATTTTTTTGAAAAAAGTTGTGTGTCCGTGATTTGTTGATATCAGTCATTACTGACAAAAGAGTATATACTCGTAAAATATGCATCATATTCAAGGGAAAAAATATTTCCATTTTTGTTATAATTTTTCTTTTTGTCAAACTCACATAAAAATAAATAGATCTAATAAAAAGAGATAAAAGGATAACGAAATATTAAAATCGGTTATCACATTACTTGCATGGATTGATTAACCTTTTTTATTTTCAAAAAATAGGAAATCTGATCATTTATAATAAAACAAATTAAAAAAAATATGATTCTAAGTAAACAATGTTAACAAAATAGATATTATTATGTTTATTAACATATAATTGTAAGAAATATGACGAAAGGTGTTTG
>JAVKPL010010707.1:0-45896 GCA_032173675.1 Gastrolobium villosum
TTTCTTTTAATAAAAAGGGCGTTAAACTTGATGGCTTGTTACTCAGGGTCATTTTAATTATAACAATTTAATGAACCAAAATTTATCATAAGCTTTGTAATAATAATAACATAAGGGGTAATTTAGCCGTGACGTCTTATCAATCCTGTGTGTTTCATTCCGAATCATTTTAACCGTGACGGCTTGATGATCTAGAACTCATCAAATTTATCATATTCTTCTTTCAATTTAAAACATATAATAACATTAAAATTACGCATAAGGGTAATTTGGCCGTGACGGCTTGTCAATCCCATGTGTTTCATTCCGATCATTTTAACCGTGACAGTTTGATGATCTAGAACTCATCAAATTTATCATATTTTCATATCAATTTAAAACATCTAATAACATAAAATTACGCATAAGGGTGATTTACCCGTGACGACTTGACGATTCGTAACTCATTAGAATTATCATATATTGCTTTTATATTAATTTAACCTTAAAATCATTTAAAAGGGGTAATTTAGTCGTGACGGCTTGTCAATCCCAAGCGTTCGTTCAAGATCATTTTAACTGTGACGGTTTGGTGATTCAGAGTTTAGTCAAATTCATCATAAAATTCGTATTAATGAAATAATCGTATAACATTTTTTTTAAAAAAAAGGGGTAATTTAGCCGTGACGGCTTGTCAACCCTGAGTATGTTCGGAATTATTTTAGCTGTGACAGCTTGGTAGTCCGAAATTTATTTTATAGCTAACCCTATAATAATAAAATACATAATATTAAAACTATTCTATCATATAGAGATGATTTTTCCGTGACGGCTTGTCGGTGTCACGTATTTTATTTTGGATCATTTTGGCTGCGACAGCCCGAAAATTCAAAATTTTCAAATTTAATGAATTCCACAAACAAAATCCTTTGAAACCTTTTTTAAAAAAAATAAAAAAAATTAAAATCAACCAACATAAAAATATTTTTTTAAAGAACGACGTAGCTTTGAATTCTACACTGCACCGGAGGATACGTTAGAGCGGAACTCTTTCCGTCAAGCTAAAATAAAATTTTAATAATTTAGTTTTCTCATTTTCTAAACAATTATGTTTATTTTTTTAAGTGATCAAGCAAATATTTTCAAGATATTAATAATTTGTACAATTAATTTAGGGTAACCATTTTTAAACGGATATGTCAAGGGTGCAGTGGGATTAAGTTTCCGCCCTTCCTTGCGCATAATTAGACTCCCGAACCTTTGATCTAAAATTTTAGAAGACCAGTTTGCAATAAATGGTTTTCCAATTTTTCCAAAATGAATAAAATTGGTGGCGACTCCATTGTTTTAATTTTTAATTTCGGGTCGTTATACATACATATGGTAATGGCGCAACTAAATAAATACGGAAACTAACTTTTTTTTTCATTTATGGCGTCATCATTATTAACCAAGTTGATTACTTATTTCTTATTCTAAGTATTGCTGGCAAAAAAATTAAAATATTACACTTTTAATAATTAATTACGAATTGGTAGCAGTTTTGAAACTAATTTCGGATCTATTGCAGTCATTCACGCCCAAAATGGGTGGGAGAATTCACGCCCAAGTGAGGTGGGAATTGCTGGAGATTCATGCCCAAAGGAGGCGTGACAATTCACGCCCAATCCAGGCGTGAATTGCTTGGCCTATAAAACCCCCAAAATTTCCACTTTCCCATCTTACACATTCTCTCCAACTTCTCTCTAAAGTTGCTCTACCTTCTCTCTAGATTATTTATGGAGCATTTTGCGCGGCGAAGCCCTGTCGAACTAGTAAGTCTTCATATATGTTTTATCAAATCTTTAATTGTAATATGATACATGTTATAATAGTAATTTAGGGTGTTGCGCATATAACTGTTATTATAATGATCTTGGAATATGTTAAAGTAGTGTCTTAAACCCTAGGAATATAATAGTGACTTAGAAATATAATAGTGACTGTGGAATACAATACTGACTGTGAAATACAATAGTAACTGTGAAATATATTAGTGACATAGGAATATTGTACACATTTAATTAAATCTTTTTTTGTAGGTAATGTAATTTAAGATTTTTGTTAACACATGTAAATTGCCATTTTTTTGTAACAAATGTAATTTAATATTTTTTGTAACACAAGTAATTAATTTTTTTTTAACAACGTAAATTAATATTTTTTGTAACACATGTAATTAGTTAATTTTTGTAACACATGTAATTAATGTAATGACTTTGAATTAATTAATGAAATCAATTAATTTATTATTGTGTATAGTACACTATTATGGCTGACTCATCATCGTCGAAGTCACCTTGGTCTACATCCGATCGATACTGAGGCTCAGGCCGAACCTTCGGATCCCAGGACCCATGTGCTTCTAGGAACATACATGTGAGACGTATTTTGGAGGCGCACACAGCGCACACACGTTTCACAGGTTGTGTGGAACGAGGAGAAGTGTCGCCAGTGCAAGACTCGACGCGGTGTTATCAAGGGGGCCATCTCCTGATGCTATTCCTGATGTTGTGGCAGACTACTTGCAGCATGCTGGCTTCCTACATGTCGCCCGCATGCGGCATATTCAGGTACGCATATAAGAAAGTACCGGTCATGTGACTTTTAATTTAATAATAAATGTTATAATCTAAGTGTATGCTTAAGCAAGTTTATCTTGATAATAAATGTCTGCATTTATTTCATATTGATCCCATGCTGATTAGTGCTCTGGTGGAGAGGTGGAGACCAGAGACACATACGTTCCATATGACGCAGAGCGAGATGACCATTACGTTGCAGGATGTTGCAGCTATATTGGGATTGCCGACTGAAGGGAAAGTGGTTACGGGTGCTACATCCACCAACTGGCGAGAGCTGTGCGGAGAGGTGCTTGGTCAAGCCCCGCTCGTTTCAGAGCAGCCACACGAGGATGTCAAGCTCGCATATTTAGAATAGACATTATGCGCATTGGGCTGCAGTTGCTGCGGATCCACAGCAGGTTATATTTTTTACTAAGGCACACATTGTGCGTATGTTGGGATCATGGCTTCTATGTGACAAATCTGGAGGTAGCGTCGTCGGATGTCGCTACATTGCGGTTCTTGCAAGAGGTTTTGATGACATTGGACAATATAGTTGGGGATCTGCTGTTCTCGCACATTTGTTTAGATAATTATGCGAGCTTACTGACCCGCACAGATCAGACATGGGTGGATGTCATATACTGTTGCAGATATGGGCGTGGACCAGGTTTCCTCCTATTGCTCCTCCTCTTCCTCAGCCTACTCACCCAGAGTGGCACTTCGGGCACTGGTATGTGTCATTTGTTTAAGAATTA
This sequence comes from Gastrolobium villosum, assembly GCA_032173675.1. Taxonomy (NCBI): domain Eukaryota; kingdom Viridiplantae; phylum Streptophyta; class Magnoliopsida; order Fabales; family Fabaceae; genus Gastrolobium; species Gastrolobium villosum. The sequence goes on from JAVKPL010010707.1 coordinate 3,341, forward strand.
TGCTGTAATTTATCTATAATTTATCTATAACAAATTATTAATAATCTTGCATATTTTCATTTTGCCTAACAGGTTTAATGGTTTAGCCCACTTTAAACCACAACATCAGCTTCTATATCTGGGGACTCTAGACACGTTGACTAGGGACGAGGTATGTTATATTTTTTTGGAGAAATTACGATTATTATTTTCTCTTGCTGCCAAATTAATACGTTATGGAAATTCATCATATTTTTTGTAGGTTATTGGCAGCCATACGAAGACTATCATTTCTTGGACATACCTGCAGATGAGCGATATCTTTGGTTGGCTAGGACACCGATCATATGTTTTCATACGGTTGAGTAGTGCCAACCAGATAGATGCTTGAGACAATTTGGTTTGAACCACCCGATACCTTTGAGGCCTAGAAAGCTCAAAGGGGTTCATGATCACACGCTTCGAGGTAAATGGCCTGATAACTGGCAAGTTAAGCTCAGACCATTGGCTGGGCTGATGTCACCCAACCATGAGTATATGGATTGGTATCGGCTATGTGGAAAGCGTTATGTATCCAGGAGGGCGGCGAAGATTGGACGTAGTGTATGTTTTCTGCATTCTCTTACTTGCTTATTTTTTTCATTTATTGACACTGTCTTATTAAATTTTAGCCTTTACTTACTCTTATTTATTTTTATTTTAGATTGATGGTCTGGAGATGCTATACTTCACGACTACTCCTGAGCATTTTGAGTCCTTCGGTTTAGACTGGGTTCATGAGGAGATTGGGCGCTTAATTTCTGTATTCAGAGAGTCGTCCAGGGTGGAGGAGCCAGGATCACAGGCTCCCCCGGCCCAGACATAGGATGAGCCTCAGATATCTCTTGACATTCCTACACATAGACAGGAGGGACGAGGGCTAAGACGCCATCGAGAGCTAGTGGCATCACTTCTAGAGCCTATACATGCCCTTAGGCCACGCATAGATATGTCTGGATACTTCAGGCCCCCCATGATGGGGCAGACATATGATTCTTAACCCATTTATTATGGTCCTCTTCAGCATAAGCATGTTCCATTTTCCCTTCGCAGACAGGTACACATGGTCCACCCATGGACTCCCAGAGTCAGCTAGTGTATCAGGCTAGTCCAGTCCACAGCGTACTTGGTTACGTGCCAACCACACAGGCTGAGACTAGCACTCAGGATTACCAGCCGTGCTCACATGGAGATATTGAAGACCTGATGGAGAATATGTATTGGGAGCCAGATTTGACACCAGATTGGGAACCATTTCAGCCTACAGATGCCACTCCACCTGCTTACCATGTGTCTATGTCATCTCCTATACAACTAGTTACAGCATCTGGTCCAGGTCCAGAGCTTGAACCAGCATCACAACATGAGCCAGAGTCAGCACCAGAGGCAGTTCCAGATGTCATTCCAGGACCAGCCGAGTCAAACATTGGGCCACATGTAGCTCCTAGACTCAGATTTTTGCCTCCTCGTCAGGCACGGGACAGGCAATGGCCTCCACCATTGTAGTTTGTTATGTACTAGGACACCACATTTTTTGGCAGTGATATATGTTTGATACTTTTATTCCTGTATATTTCATGGACTGCATGCTTATCACTGATTGTTATTCATTTTTCATTATAGTTTATCTTGCATGTTATTTATTTTTCAACATTACTAGATTGATGAAACATTTGACCGGGATAACACAACATAATAAAGCCAAGTAAAAGGTGACTATCATTTTGATTACAAACGTTTATGTCGATCACTGATTAGGTAAACGATTAGGACAAGAGCGGCGATTATGCCCAGGTAGCTTACAAAGATCACACTTAATTCGAATTTGACTGGCTTCAACTTCATCCATCTCGTTGCGTATTTTAGTTGACTTTGGACGGCCTTTTGCACGCAACATAGATTTGTCGGGTATGATAACTGGACCTACCCAAGGTGGAATAGCAGCCTCGTTACCAATTGGCTGCCACGAAAATGAGTATGCTTGAACCAAATTCTCTGTCAAGAACACATCGTCCACATATCCAAAAGGATTCCGCCGAACACTTAGTGCCACCGCATAGGCATGACTACATGGGTACTTGAAAGCCTTAAACTTTCCACATTGACAATATTTATCTGGAAGGTTGACAGAATACGACCTCTCATTGTTAGTATATGGGTGTCCCAGAGGCAATCTTTTGATTAAATAAAGGACATTAGATGTAGAACTTTGTTTGTCGCAAATAAATGAAAGCACTATTTATTTAGTTTCATATTGTGTCTCGATATTATTGTTAATATTATATGAACGAACTGGATAAACCCCTTAGAATAGAACAAGTATCTCTTGAGTATCTGTGATGAGATCACGATCATGAGGATCCAAGGATATCGCATGTCTATTCCTAATTATATGTTCCTAGTCTAGAGACACTGAGTATGGGGATCAGTGATCTCGGGTAAGACTAGTACGACTTATCTACTTGTATCTGGATAAAAGGTAAAGACCTCATGAGCTACAGATAAGGAGATATCTTAGCTAAAGTCGTGGGTGGACCTATAAGAGTATAGCTCGCACTGAACAGACCCAAAAAGAGACTCTATGAGGAAATCTCACAGATAGTGTCATTAGAGTAATCTCTTTATGTTTGGGTATGTCTTTCCTTAGACCAGAAATTATTACTTAGACTGTGTTCTTTAAGGCATGTTTTGATTTTATGCCTCGTTTGCCTAAAACATGGAGACTCAAAGGTATACTGTTGGGCGTGTCCTTAAAGGGCACAGGGCTAGGGTAATAAGCTGAAGGAATTCGTCAAATCTCTGTGAGAGATTAGGTTTTCTGTAAACCGGAGAAATCAGGATGATATTTACAGGGACTTGGGAATCTATGCATAGTAAAAGAGATCATGCGATGATCTGCCTTTAGAGTCAATAAATTGAAGATTCCCTATTTCGAATAAAGCTTACCCTAAACCGCAGGGGTTGATACATTTCCTTACCCTAGTTTAATGGGAAGATAACCGAGACAAAGAGAAATATATACGATAACCAAATATGTGCAATAGGATGATCAAGTCATTAATCTGACTAGTTCTGGGGCAACAAAGCATTGCTAGTTCTCTGTGTTGTCATTAATTGGGTTGTGGGCTTGTTGGGCGCAAGCCCAGTTATGACAAAAGCTAAGTTGGACCTAATGGGTCACACACTAACACCTTGTAGTCATGATGAACTAGCTTTAAAGGTATTGGGCCTAATAATGGTTGTTAGCCTAAGAAGCTGTTTGGAAGCCCACCTAAATGGGTGGAGGGCGCATGGATCTTAGTAATGGGCTTGGATAGTCCAAGCCATTACTAATTAATTTAATTAGTTAAATTAATAATCAAACATTTGAATTTTGAATTTTGAATTTGAAATTTGAATTTTGAAATTTGAATTTGGAATTTGAATTTTGAAATTCGAATTTTGAATTTGAAATTTGAAATTTTGAATTTTGAATTTTGAATTTGAATGTTTGAACATTTGAATTCAAGTGTTTGAATTCGAATTTGAATTGGCTATGAAAAGTTGTTTCATAACAAAAGGATAAGATGAGATCTTATTGGAACAAATTCCTTGGATCAAGAAGAGATCTTTGGAGATTACCTTGGGGCTGTTTGGGGCGCACACTTAGGTGATAAGGATGTCATCTTGTCACTTAAAACAAAGCTCCAATCAGATTTGGTAGTTGAGAGAATAAGTGGGTGAGTTGGTTCAAATTTTGAATGCAACTACTTAAGATATTTGGACCCCTTTTAGGGCTGAATTATGCGCATGAAATGGATACTATATGATAGTTTATGAATCTAATTTTGAATTGTTTTGAACTTAGTTTCATGAGGATAAGATTGGAGGTTGTTGGCAAGATTCGTTTTGCAACAACTCCACCTTATCCTCCCTGATTCATGCGCCACTTTCAAATGATTTTGAAAGGATAATTTCATTTAATTATCATTCTCTCTTCCTCTCTTGGGCGCACAACAAGGCATTAGTTCCTCTCCTTAGGGTTTTGAGAAAACCTAGCCTACACTTCTTCATCTTATGCACCATTCTGTAGGGTAGTTCACTACACCTTTCCAAACAGAATACCTAGCCTCCACCTTCACCACTTGTGCGCATAGCAAGCCTCATTGTGGTGATCATCTGGTGGCTTTCAAGAAGGCGTTCTTGCATCATTGACGAACGGTGGTATGGATCATCATTAGAGGGTTTGAACCCTTAAGACCTGACAACTGATCTCCCTGACTGATCAGGCCAAAAACAAGGTAACATCATGTTGTCCTAAAGCATGAATCCATGTGTGCATGTATGTTTCCGTAGTAAAAATTTTGTTTTACACCTTACATGCATCGGCCATCAAAGGCCAATTTACTTTCACTCATAACCCTCGTCCACTTCAAATACAGTTTCATCAATATTGTATGTATGCACATTGTGACCTGTTGCAAGGGACTCATTAAACTTCATCGGTTCAACTATATTTTGCAATGACGATGTGAAGCATGAAGTTGTGCTGCAGCTGCTTGACCTTTTTCCACAAAATAATGAACTAGCTCGCTGTATGTATGCTTAACCAAACCAGTTATTGGCATGTTTCTTGCACCCTTCAAAACCCTGTAAACGGATTCAAACAAGTTTGTTGTCATATGGCCATATCTAAGTTAATCGACATCATATGCCCGCTTCCACTTTTCCTTTGGAATCTGATCAATGCAATCTACAATCTCAGGACTAATGTCACAAAATTTTGCGAAGGCTATATTGAAATCAACCTTAGAAGGAGTATAACCTGGAAAGAGAAAAATATTTAATAATTTTTTGCAATGAATAATAATGTCAACCAACATCATAAAAAAGAGACCAAAACATACCCAAATTCATAATCGTCTTCTTCAATTTTTCGTTTCGGAACTTTTGATTAAAATTACTTACAATATGGCGTAGGAAAAACACATGTTGGGCATGTGGTGGCTGCCAACCACGATGACTCTCCACAACAGATAATATGCTTTGATGCCGATCTGAAATGAGAAATATGTTTTGCTTTTGCGTGACATGACGACGAATGTTATCATTGAAGTACTGCCATGCTTCCAAGATCTCGCCTTCAACAATTGCAAATGCTAATGGCAAACATTCAGCATTTCCATCTTGAGTTGTGGCAATCAATTATTTCCCTTTGTACTTTCCATACAAATGAGTGTCATCGATTTGAATTACTGGTTTGCAAAAATTGAAAGCCTCGCAACATTGTCTATAAGTCCAAAATATGCGATGAAACACTCGTTTATCACGTACCAGTCGGTGGGCATCAAAATAATCCTCTGTTTGAATATTATAAACAGAACCTGGAGAAAAGTGAAGCATATATTCACACCACTTAGGAAAAAATGCATAAGACTCCTCCCAATCCCCATACATGATCGCCATTGCTTTTTGTTTTGCATACCATGCCTTTCTGTAAGAAACTTTGAAACCATACGCATGGGTGATCCTCTCCTAAACAAGTGAAATTGAGACTGATGGCTCCTCTCGTATCATTCCTAACAATCAACCTTAGAAGTTAGACATTAAACATTAAACCCTAACTATAAATTCAATTTCCTTGACAAAATAATATAATAACATACCTAATATGAGTGAAGCAATCACATCAGCATCAAGCTGTCTATAACCCTGAGAAATATGATCATTCAAGCAATCGTGGTCTCCACCCCATTTAGAAACCTTCCATTTTTCACCGTATGTTGGTTTTATTACCTTAACCCTCCACAGGCAACCCTATTTATACGTACAATATTTCATACTTAATTTGGTAGGCGTGCTCTCAAGGACGATCGCTTCTTGATGCTATTTCTTTAGGTTTCTCTTGATTTCCATCTGCGCCTCCTTTTTTGATTCAAATCCTTGATTAACTTAGAAGTTGTTACCTATTATCCACGGACCATTAATTGAACCTGAGCCTGAGCCTGAGCCAGAACTTGAATCGTCGTGACTAGAATCTTGTTCCCTCGAATGATCCCAATTAATATATGTGTAATGTGGAATGTCTTTCCAAAATGGAATAATATCGTCACCTGCAAGTACAAAATTAAACATTAAAACCCAAAAAGCCGCAAATATAATGTATATTTTCAGCCAGTTACTTACTTACCTTCCGAAATTGGCCGTAACTGAGTGGACGGGACGTTATCATGTTCCTGGACATCAGACTCCCCCACAACATTATATTCTAGGATTTGAGTTTCAGGAATACCACATTCATCATCGTTGTCTGAAGCGCTAACATCCTCAGCAAGAAGTTGATCTTCCATTGTAATATTTTCATCATCGCCATCCTCACCATCATCTTCCATAACCCAGGTAGGGTCATTTTCTCCTTCCTAAGACAGATTACCAACTGGAGCAGCAGATGATGATGCATTATGTGCAAAATTTAAATCAATTGACCTCACGGGTATAGCAACATCCTCTGTTTCGGCAATATCCACGTATAATTCTAAAAAATCTTTCCTTGACTGGTTGAAAAACTCTTCGATTACCATTTCTACGTCTTCATCGTCAACAACTTGCATACTAATATATTGTGATTCACACCATATTCTTCGGTGACCATTTTGACAAATTTTTTGATGTACTTCACTAATTGTTGAGTTCCGCATGATACGTGTTGGCCTTTTCTCGCCTTCAAAAATGACACCACGTCGACCTTCCATTTTCCTACCATTATAATATAAAACAACACGAACAAAATCAGAATGTGAAATCATTCTTAACTATATGAATAAAGAAAAACACAAAACAAAGTATGCATAAGCAAGTGAGACTGTATCGAAGACTAAAGTTAAGATGAAGAAGAGTTGTGATGAATGTGGAGATGGGAGGTGTTTACATAGGAAAAATAGGTGCCACTCACGCCCAAAGTGGGTTGGAAAGGGGGCTAAGTCACGCCTAGAATGGGCTGGAATATCCAGTGATTCACGCCTGCATGGGGCGTGACTATTCACGCATATTTTGGGCGTGAATGACGTGGAATTCACGCCTAACATGGGCGTGAATAGTCACGCCCCATGCAGGCGTGAATGACTGCAATAGATCCGAATTAGTTTCCAAACTGCAACCTATTCGTAATTAATTATTAGAAGTATAATTTTTTTTTTTTTTGCCAAGTATTGCCTATATGTAAATTGCAATAAATAACTAACTGAAAGACCTCATAACATATATAGTATTAAGTCACAGAACTACAACACGTAGACTGGACAACATCTTAATACATAAGTACAACTTGAACATAAACCAACAAGTCTGAAATCAATGTGGCATGGACAACCCCCATGCTCACCAAATAAACAACATAATCATCAAGTCTCAATACAATAGTCATATCAGGAAAATCAGGCGTAATCATGTCAAATAACTAAATCATCAAGCATGCATTAGTCAGCTCAACTCCGGCCTCCTGCCGCCTGAGGTCTCAACCCTTGAGGTACTTGAACCTGAAATGTGGCCCAACATGGGGTGAGATCTCTAAAAAGAAATCTTAGTAAGACAAGGGGTCCTCAAGGATCTCTCCATCCCAAGCTCACTTACATGTGCAATATAAGTTCTAAAACAGTATAATAATACCATTTCCAAAATCTGTGGAATGCAGCATATATCCATGTCATGTGTGTAATAATCATACTGGCCAGAGAATAAACATGTAGGGATTACATATGTCGACAACCTACAATACAAGGAACACCGCTTGTACCTCACCCACAGATTCACCATCTTGTATGTCTCCACATACTCAGGCTTACCGTCTAGGTGATACACCACATACATATCATAAGGCACTTGCACTTAATAAACAACTCAATAGCATTTTAGTAAACATCCCATAATTTAACAAAAACACATCATACATATAAACCATCCCTCCATGAGGTATGGTGGAACCAATAATGGGAAAAACCGAGGACACGAAAGCTTACTTCTTAAGCAATCAATCCCAACAAGAGTCCACACCAGCCCAAGGTCACCAAACAGCACAATCACAGTCTGTTTATACAAAAAATAATCATTAATATTCATAGCCCAATGTTTCACTAAATGCTTAAGGATTTCCAACTTGTTTTAAGTGATTTTAGGCTTAATCTGCAGGAGGTATTCGAATACTCCTCGATGAGTACTCGAATACTCCATGCCTTCAGAAAGTATCCGAATACTTTCACTGAAGTATCCGAATACCACAAGGTATCCGAATACTTTTACTAAGGTATCTGAATACTTTTCTACCCAGAAAAGTATCCCAATACTCCTTGATGAGTATTCGACTACCTGCTGATGAGTATTCGAACACTCCACGAAAAGTATTCGAATACTTATCAGACAAAATGCAGAAACTCGTGCAGTTTCTGCATAAACACCAATTAGAGGGTCCTCCAATGATTTTGAGTCCCAAGTGTTTACAAACAGAAGTTCATTAACATCTTTTAAGCATAGATTATCTCCCTTTAACTTGAATAATCAAAGTTTCTTCTTTTAGTAGCTTATTCAAGCTAAAATCATGAATATTCAAAGGAGGTGGTCATGGTTTACCTCAAGGCTTAAAAACTCAGAAAAATGGACTGGCTTGGAGCTTTCTATACAGCCCCAAGGTTCTGCTACTTCAAGACCACAAAAATGCACTACAAGCTTGGTCCTTTCTCTATCAAAATGATCCCTTGAAGCACCAAAGTGAATGAAACTAGCCTTCCCACTCACAACCACAAAGTCAGCAACTCATCCTCACAAACAGAGGTTACTACTCAGAAAAGAGGTGTCTATCTTCCTCACAATGTCTTCTCTCAAGTGTTTTCAAAAGAAGAGAGGAGAAATTAAGAGTAAAAAATGGTGCCTTGGGTGTTTTACAAACAAAAGGCTAAAGCTTTGGAGAGGGGAGGGAAGTTCAGAAACAAAGAGCACAAAGGAGCTCTACGTAGACAATATCAGCAGCCCTAGGTTATTGTGTCAAAGTTTCTATTTATATGCGTGTTAAGTTAATCCATCAGTACTAGTGCTAATAGCTCCGTTAATTATTTTAATTTCAAACTTCATATTCTGCACCTACCCATTTTCCAAGATTTATCATATTTTATTATAATTTTCACAGCACTTTGCCAGTCGCATTTTTACGTAGCCGGTATCGGTCCTGACGTCAGTCCTCATTATTTCGACTTCAAACTTGTTATGCCAGTCCTATATATTATTCTAGGAATATTTACATGCTTATTATAATTTTTCGGGATACTTCATCGATACGCACTTATACCGCGAAGCAAAATCGATATCTGCACTCTTCGTCAGAAAAGCGACTTTTAGCATTATTTAGACATTATGACGATTTTTCAAGTCCTCTCATAATTATTCAAGTTCAATTATCGAATTATTTTCTAAAATCATAATTAATTATTTAAATTCCTAATTTAACGGTGTGGGTTCTTACAACATGTGTCACAAAAAGTTAACAATTTAACGTAAAACTTCGAAAGACCATAACTTTTGACTCGAGTATCTGAATCAGATAATTTTTTTTTATTCTACATAACTTTTCGAGATTTACGCAATGAAATATCATTTGACATAGTTTATCTCCCACAAACACAGTTTGAATTTGCAATAGTGGTACTATAAGAGCATTTAAACCCAAAAGCCTCTGAGTTATTTTCGAACCAACTCCAAACACAATCTTCTTTTTAAAAAGAGTAAATACATTTTTCCGTCCTCAAGAAAAAACATAGGGTCCATTTTAATTTCTTTAAAAAAAAAATTGACTAATGGTCCTTTGGAAATTCAAGGCACCATGTAATTTTTGGATGGACATATATGCGCTTATAATCCCAATTAGTTGAAATCATGGTCCCTCAGAAATTCAAAGAAGACCCATGTAATTTTTTTGGCTCGGAAGTCCGAAGTAGGTATTTTTTTATATTCTACATAACTTTTCGCTATCTACGCATTGAAATTTTTTTGAATAAATAATTCTTAATGCTAGGAAGTAAAAATTTAAATAACATCATTCAAAAAGATGAAATATGCCAAAGGGGCGTCCAATTGCACGCTTTTCATGGGACTCATGCATTCTTCTGGTGGACTTTATGCTCTGAAACATGCTTTGATAAGAGGGTTTGAGGTGCTATATATGTTTGTAATAATGCATTCTTCAGCGTCTATAATAGTATAATTCACCTCAAACCCTCTTATCAAAGCATGTTTCATAGCATAAGAACATATTTTTAATGCAATATATCAAAAGTTTTGCATTTTTTAATGCAACTTAAAAAACATTATATTCTCACCAATCTCTCTTACACTTTTATATTGTGGCGCTTTCTTTTCTCACAATATTATACACTATTTTTATTTATAGATGTATTAATCCACTTTGGTGTCATCATTAATTTCAGACCACGACTTACAAGATAAAGTCTCATTGTTGAAAATTCGAACTGTGTTTATGAGAGATAAAATATGGCAAATGAGGTGCCATTATGTAAATATGGAAAAGTTACGTGAAATCAAAAAAAGAATTACCTGATTTAGATACTTGAGTCAAAAGTTACGACCTTAAGAAATTTTACGGTTAAATTATTAATTTTTTGTGTCACGTGTCAACACCAGACGAGTCACGCCTAAATTAAACGTGGGTGCCTTGTGGGTGACGCCTAACTTAGGCGTGACTGGTGACGCCTAATCCGGGCGTGACACACTGCAATACACGCATAAATAATTTCAAAACAGTAATAAATTCATAATTTTTTATTTAAATCACAATAAATTAATTTTTTTTTCGTTATTAAGCGTCATTATAACCAATCATGCCCTTCATCTCCTCCTGATACTTAGCTCTGGCCTGAAACTTGAAGGGTGATTCTACTTCTGAGCTCTAGTTCATATTATTGCCTTGCTAAATAACTATTACAATAAGATACTTCACCCCAAGCGAAAAATAGATCTATATTCTCACCTCTTAAACAGATCAGGGAGGCTCCAACAAGGTTGTTTTCACACAGTGTTGAAAGAAAAAGTTGCGCAGCGGGACATTAGAATATTGAATTAGATTCCATGTTTCCGAAAAAGGAGCTTTAATCTAATTTTTCTAACTCCAAATTCAGTTTTGAATGAGAGAAAAAAGTTGGGTTGGATTTGATACTCAAGCTAGATTAAATATTCTGCATTCCAACTATAACTTTTACTTCAAAATAGCAAAATTAGATATTGATTCGAGCTTTGTAGAACTTCTACCGATCCTTGCAAAAAGTTCAACCTCAAATCCCATAACAACACAATTATAGTAACTTCAAGCTTTGTTTCAAGTTCTCAAATATCAGGATTAGATTTTGACTTCTTGTTCAAAGTTGTAGAATTGCTTTTATGCTTTCATAACACCGCAGAATTTCCAAATTTGTTGTTTATAGCTTATATTTTTTTCAAAATATTAAAACTGTAAGTTTCAAAAAAAAATATATATATATATTAAAACTGAATCAAATCCAATGACAGCACTACAATAACTTCATATTTAGCTTTAGTTTTGGCTTAATAAAGTTATAGATCTACTTTTAAGATTTTCGGTGTGTCAAAGAAAGTCTACATTCATAGTCTGTAATTTACGTTATGGTCTAAAATAAATAAATTATATCCTTATTATTATAGGAATGATGGAAGTGTTGGATGGAGAAAGCAAAAAGAAACAAATTTTGTGATGGAAAAGATGAGAAAAGAATGAAGAAGTGGGATTTGCGAGAATGCAACTTGTGGACCTGATTGCGTTTTCAGGATTTTCTTGTTTGCTATTACCCTTGATTTCTCCCAAGTGGACGATTATGTTAATGTGATATGCCCTTTCAGCTACCTGTTAGATTTGTTTAATCCTGAAATATATATGGGTAAAGTGTATATCATTTTAAAGGATATAAAGTTATGTGATTTTAAGAGAGGGAAAAAGATAGATAAAGGAGGAGAGAGAGTTGACAAAAAAAACAAAGGTGTGGGTCTCACCTCTTTGTGAGAGTGAAAGGATATAAGTTGTGTCATTTAAAAGGATAAACATTTTTCCATATATATATATATATATATATATATATATATATATATATATATATAAACATTTCTCAAGCAGTTTGAGATAAGTTTATCTCCAACTAGCTCCAAAACTACGTCGTTTTGATTAATGAATGATATTTATGTAATCTTAGGTGAATTAATGAAGGATGTTTCTGTAAAATGTACATGATATAAAAATAAATAAAATTACAATAACACCCTTCATTAATTCACCTAAAATTACATAAACACCCTTCATTAATTAAAACGACGTACTTTTGAGACTAACAGGAGATAAACTTATCTCAAGCTGTTTGAGAAATGTTTTTCCCTGTGTATATATATATAAGTGGGGTTGTTGATTTGTACTTGAAAATATAAATAAATAAATTAAAACGGAAGGAAGAGAGTTTAAAGTGGTTTCCACGTGATTTTATAACGTAATATTGTATGCGACCAATTTCGGATCTTATTGCTCATAGAAAATCTTTTGGATCCCACAAAAAAAGAGAAAGAGAAAAATATTTATGTCCATGAAATCTTTCGGCCCACTTAAACAAATTTTTTGTCTTACTGTTAATCTTATTATTGACATATCCTCTCATTTTGATAGTTATTTTAAAAGCTCTTCGTAAAGCAGAGGGTTAGGTCTAGAAAACCCCCCCACAAACTTCCACCCATTCATAGAAATAATAATGGTTGATGTAGACTTCCATATATTTGTTAATTGGACTTGAAAAAATAAATAAATAAATAATAAAAAATACAGGCTACGGAAGGAAGAGAGTTTAAAGTGGTGTGCACGTGATTTTATAACGTAATAATGTATGCGACCGATTTCGGATCTTATTGGTCATAGAAAATCTTTCGGATCCCACAAAAAAAGAGATAGAGAAAAACATCTATGTCCATGAGATCTTTTGGCCTACTTAAACAAACAAAAATTCTTAGTGTTTATCTTATTACTGACATATCCTCTTATTTTGATAGTTTATTTTAAGAGCACTTCGGAAAGCAGAGGGTTAGGTCTAGAAAACACCCCAAACTTCCATCTATTCATAGAAATAGTAATGGTCGATTTAGACATTCATATGTTCGAATATATATACGGGTTTAGTGAGTGTATAACGACTGTATATAAAAATCGGTTCAGTGCACTATGTTCTCATGCGAGAACACAATTATAATAAAATTATAATTATGTTCTTTCGGAAAAACACCATTGTAATATTTTTTGCACTATGTTTTCGCGAGAGAACTTAGTGCACTGGACCGTCTAATCACTTTATTTTCATTTTATCCTATCTTTTTATTTCAATATAAGAATAAAAAGTCTTACTCTCTATTTGATTTTTTTTTTTTTTTGGTATAATCTATTTGAATTTTGATCTCCATGCATATGATAGTTGTAATTTATTGAATTATACCTATTAAATAATTATTAATCCCTAGTAAATTACAACTATCATATGTACAAAAATTAACGATTGCATAGGAAATAAGACTTCTTACCAAAAGATCATTTTCATATATATATATATATATATATATGAGAGGTAGGATCCTACCAGTGTTGAACTTGAAATTTGACACCTCATCTAAGAGTTTTTAGATAAAAAAAGATCAATGACTCTGATTTGTAAGCATGTGATACCATTGATCTTTATTGATCTAACGGCTCTCAGATGAGGTCTCAAAGTTGAAATTTGACACCGGAGTCAAAGGATCCTATATATATATATATATATATATATATATATATATATATATATATATATATATACACACTAATGTTAAACTCAAAAGTTTGATAATCATCTAAACCATTGATTTCTCTCAATAATTTATTGGGTTGCATCCATTAATTATTTGTCAATTCTAAAAAATTATCATTGTCAAATTGGCATAAATCAATAATTTAGATAGGATGTTGAATAAAGATGGAAAAACGGGTTTAACCCATCGGGTTGACCCGTTTAACCTACCACAAATGATGAGTTGGGTTGAGATTCTTTACATACCAACCCATTTGAACTGCCTCATATAAGGGCGTGTTAAAATGAGTTTAACCTGATGCGGGGCGGGTTGATCCATCAACTAGTATTTAGAATCAAATAGTATTTTATTTGTCATGTCAAACTTTTGTGATATTCAAAAAATTTATCGTAGTACAGCTCTACAAAAGATAAAAAAAATGAGTTCTTAGAAACTGGACACTAAATATTAACATATATTTAAGCTTCAAATTGGAAAAGAGTTAATAGGAGTATGAAATGGAATTAAATAACCCTACAAAACTAACACAAAAGATTACCAAAAAAAACCCTATAGAACTCATAAAATAAAATTTATTTTTTATTTTTTAAATGGATTGACCCATCACCTACCATAAAACGTAGTGAGTTAATATTTTTAACCCAATTTTAAAAGGTAGGTCAACCCGTCCCTCCACATTTTCAACGGGTTGAGGCAAGTCGATCCGCTTTGTCTCCTCTAGAGTGTCAAACACATTAGTTTGATATTGGTATCAAATTATATATATATATATATATATATATATATATATATATATATATATATATATAAATATTTTTCTCATTTTGTTGGAGATAGCTATCTCATTTTATACATTCATCGAATTTTGTGCCAGCTTTTTTAATTTCTTTTCCTTTTTTTTTAAAAATGTGGACCCCACATATTTATCTCACACACATGAGAGAACTATTTCAAGCAACATGAGATTAATAATTTCCAAATATATATATATATATATATATATATATATATATATATATATATGAGTAGATCCTTTGACACTTCATCTGAGAGTCGTTAGATCAAAAAAAATCAACGTTGTAAGCATGTGACACCATTGATCTTTTTTGATCTAACAACTCTCAGATTATCTGTCAAATTTGAAATTTGACACTGGTGCCAAAGGATCCTTCCTATATATATATATATATATATATATATATATATATATATATATATATATATATTCAAATATGTGCAAGATGACCATTTTGTCGCTTTTTATAAAAAAAATTATTGTAACAGGTCGTTGTATACTGATATTGTTAATATTAATTATGATATTAAGCGCAGTTACAATCACAGCAGTTCATTTATAAAAATGCGAGTAAACTTTTTTCGTTTATTACGCGAGCATTTAAAATAATAAAAAGCATAATAATTAAAAGCTGTAACCGTAACTGTAAACTCTTCGCAGAATAATTATTTAAACTATTTTTATAACACGTATTAATTCCCTCAAGTCACTAGGGGTTCCCATAAACCCACTTAGCTAATTTCTCACTTTTACGTTTTCTACCTTTCCAAACATGGTTCGGTCTTTAATTTTCTGCGGACTGCATTCTAAAAGCCTCCCATCTTTTGATATGTTATTCTACACTCAATTAAATTTCTATAAAGCTATCACACGAGTTATTTCGATCTTGTTTGCTCCGGATATTACCGTTTGAAGTTGGACAAGCAAAGCTGCCAGCGAGCCCCAAAAAAGCTCCTAACATCCTTCACTCAATCAATTACTGCAGAAAAACCAATCAATCGATTGCTCTCAAATTTTTATACAAAAAACTAGACACCTCAAGCTTCAATTTGATATATCATACACCTAATTTGACCAAGAAAAGAAGCGGGATTAAATTTCCCAAACTTGGTCCAGAACTGCCCAATGTGCAGTAGCCCATTGAATAGTCCACGATCCCTGCCTCCTACAGGCTGACGTCCAACCCAGATTTTTACCAAATTATACCACAAGACAGAGGACATCGCAACCTTCAAAATAGCGTATAGAACGTCCCTATCGGACCTCTGTGGATGCAGATATGCTCTCCCAAAGTTCGCCTAAATTTTGCCAATTTATAGAAAATTCGCTAGAGTTTCCTTTGTTTTTCCAAAAATCCACAAGTTTGCAAAAGTGATCTATGACCTCAAATGTACCTAATAATCATTGGGTGGCACACACAAGGACCAGCAATGCCTTGGGGCTCTTACAACCCTTCACAGTTTATATCAATTTACTCAATTCATATCATATTGCTTACTTTATTAACTTTTAACATATTTCAATCACCAATGTCCATTTGCATGCATTTTCTAAACATACACATAATCATAATCCTAAAATAGGCCTATTGCCCTTTCATCATATTACATGCTTCCATATTACATCAATTATCCATATACAAATTACAACTTCCCAATTAAATATTACAACTTACAACTCATAGTCTTCAATTACAACATAATGAATAACCCTTAAAATGACGTATGTAACTAGACTTAGGTAAAATGACATGAACAAATATGACAATGAATCTCATCCTAAATACATATGCAATGTTCATGCCCTAAGTCTAGTCTAGGCCCAATAGCCACCAAAATGCAAAGTGTATAATCCTCCAGCTAATCATCCTACGGGCTTCTTACCCGCCGCTCCTGCACCACTGCTACCTCCTGAAATAAAGCCCCCAAGACGGGGTGAGATATACGAATATATCTCATTAACCCAGAGGTTCCGGAGAATACTCCTCCCAATGGCTCACTTCGATGCATATAAATAACATAAAATAACATCTTGAAAACGAGATAAAGCAAGGGATTTAGAGAAATAGGGGAGCATAGGGATACAAAATACGACGAAGCTGGAATGGTCAATGCTAATACCACGCAACGTCCAACCTATTGGCTCGGCATATAAGCCTACGGGTCTCAACCAAGGCGTGTTCCCAGAACATCTAACTATGGCACCCTCGATCCATATCCACCCGAGACTTCCTAGTGTGCTCCTATCCGGATCACACACCACGACCCTAGATCAACTGGAACTCCCTCTCGGAGACCTATCCAGTGGAAGTCCGTAACGCCCGAAGGAAAACTGTCTATTGGCCAGAGACACGGTACATCCTATGTATCAACACACATACTAAATGCATGAACATGTTATTCTACATTACTTACATGCACCTCCTACCATCACCCTCAACGGGCATGGTGGAACACACAAGGGGATCAAGCCCCAGTACCAAGAGGTTACCTGTATAATCCTCTCCACCTAGCCCCAATGCGATTTATATTCCGAGCTCGTTTCACAACAGAAATGCCTACACAAGACATTCTCAATCAATTACCACTCATACAAACGCATGCAAGTTACTAATTCTATAAGCATGGTTTTCATTTACTCACCTCAATCCCACTTGGTCTGGGACCAAGGGCAACCCACCGAGCTCATGGTTCGGGGTTCAAATCTTCGTACGGCAACCTACAACAACCAGGTACGAATCGTCAATACACGAAAAATCTATCAAAATATAAAAATGTCAAAAATATTCCCCCTCCTAGGTAGGTTCGGCCATCTATGTGTTATTTTACAAAATATTTTTCTTTATTTTCTTTCTCATTTTCTTAAGCGTCTTTAGTTTACCAAAAGGTCATATTAAGTGCCGCTTTTCCTTTTACATAATTCAAACATCATTTTGCCTAATATTTTGCTCTAGGTTCCATTACACCACTCAACACTATCAATTATTTTTCCATTGGTTCTCCAACCTTCCAACCATCACACAATCCATCTAATCAAAATTTAACACACAACTCATCATCCAAACAATTTTAACAACATCAATTACCCATTTATTCCAATTTGGCCGATTTGTACATAGGTACACCTGAAAGGATTTCCAATCCAATTCAACTACTCCACACCTCATACAATCCTATTATATCATCATACAACCATACAACAATCCAATTACACAATCCTAATACAATTCCAAAAAATAAAGTCATATTTTCACCAATAATTTTATTGCATTTATGGCTCTAACACATCATTTTAAGACATAATCATCTAATACACATTTTCCATTTGAGCTCTCTAACAACACAAATCAACCAAACATAGTTTAGGGTTCATGAAAATCAAACTCATCAATCAACCATCAAAAGGTGAAGAAACTTACTCACAATTAAGTCACAAGGCTCCTCTTAGCACTCCACAAGCAATGGCTTAAGAAATCAACCCCAAAATCACAAAAACTCCAAGAAATTCATGGCTTTATATGCCTATTTTCTCACAATAGAGAGGGTTTTAAGGGAAACTAATTGGTGGAACGGGTTCAGGTGGTGAATTCCATCGAATTTCAAGACAAGAATCACTCGATGCGGTTAAGATTTAATGAAGTTATGAGATGAAGAAAATCAAATCAAAAAAGGAGTCAAAGGGGGGGTGTCGGTTTGAGCAAGGGAAAGAGAGAGAGAAGGTGATGAATAGTTAGGTGATTAGGTGGCTTAAGTGGGTTTTAAGTGGGGTGGGCCCCACCGCCAGCTCACGCGATTTCAAACTAACTTGAATTTCCCCTCCGATTTTGCTAAAAATCCATAAATTCACAATCTGTTTAGAAAATCTAATTTTTAACATTAACCATTTTCCTTTAATAACACTTGATTAGATGAATCTGAAATTTTCCGGTCGTTCGGAGAAAATGTTGTTTTAAGCTGTTGCGCGCGTCGTAGACACGCTTCCCCAAACTTACTAATTTCCATCAATTTTCATTAGAAATCTTATTTCCTAGTCCTATATACCATTTATAACTTGTATTCAAAACCTAGAGTTCAAAACTCAATCGGCACGCTTTATGGTGCAACTGTACCGCAGTATTTTTACACGGTAAAAACACTATTCACTAAATTTTCTGAACTTGCCTAACCACTCAATTTTTCGTTCTGAATCCATTTCCAGAGTTATTTTTATCATCTGAGACCTTCTACTCAATTTTTATCTTCCTAGGGTTGCGTGTTGGCTAATTACCGTTTTACCCTTCCTTTGTATTTTGACTTAATTTTCAGGATTTGCACTAATCCTTCCCTTTAATCCATGTTTAATATTTTAATATATAATTTAGAATCACAAGGTGTTATAATTATCAAAAATTTCCCTTTCTCAAACTATACACTAATCTTCCCCTATATTCAAATATGTGCAAGATGACCTAATTTGAGTAAGCACATAGGGGGGAAAATTCGTGGAATTTGCAGCCATGTACAGCCCCTGCATATGGCCTCCCTGTGCAGTCCTCACTCAAATGAACATGCAGAATGGAATACATCTTCAATTGATACCAAATTTTGACACCACATAGTTAACATCTCAAGCTTAAATTTGATATAATGTACAACCCTATATGACCTCTATGGAGGGAGATATGCTCTTCCTATTTTCACCTAAAAACTGGTTACTTAGCCTTAAATGTGTTTACTTAACAAACCTTAATGACTTTTGATTATAAATCCTAATTCACCTTAATTCTTGGATTTTTCTATTATTAATTCACATTATGAAATCTCCTTAGCCCCATTATGTCATGATACTTAAATTTTACTAATTGCTTAATTAGTGTACCTAAGCCATACTTTAGTCCAATTTTAGAATTAAATCCTTAATTACTTTTGTTAATTAATCCCCACCCTTAATTAATCCCCTAATTCATCATCTCCTTAATTTTAACGCAACTAAACCCTTATATACTTTATGGGGCAGATTTGATGAGCTATTTTAATTAGGGTTTTTAGCCATTATTAATCATGATTAGTGAGTTTTACTTAGAGTTAACCCACCTAGTTAATCTTTCTAATCATTTTTCCACACTTAACAACTTAATCATATTTTTTGTCATCAAACCCTATCCTTACATGATATGGCTGAAATGTTCATGGTCCATTTTAGGGTTCATAGTCATCTTTTCACATGAACATCACTCAAAAGTCCAAAGGTGGCACATTTAGTCATCCAATCCATCATTCCATGGTTCCAAACACACACACACACACACTTAAGAATCATCATCAAACCATGACATAAATTTTTTTTATAAATAATATTCCTTCATGACACATCAAAATCGTGGCACATAAGGCATAAAAGGGAAGACTTTTGAGTTATTTTGCTCTATGGAAGCTTACATCTTCAAGGTTCCTCCTTTAGCTCAAGGCTCCACCTTTTTCCACCAAGAACCCTCCTTTAAGCAAGAATAAAACTTCATGAACATGCTCATGAGCTAGAGCTCAAGAACACAAGAGAAAAAAATGAGGTTTTTCATGAAAAAAAAATCAAGAGAACTTATCCAAAATCAAAGGAACCAAGTGAACAAGTATGGTTCTTCAATAGAGTTTAAAAACACAACTCCATGGCCATCTTTCTTCACCAAACCATGGCTTTCCAAGAAGCTAAGGCTACGAAATTTTGGCTCCACACCATAAAAAAGGTATGGTGGTGAAGAGGAGAGTGAGAGGAACAACTTTGATGAAGGAGGTTTTGTGTTTTGGAGAGGTATAGGTGGTGGGATCTTAGAGAGAAGTGAGAGAGTTTTCAAAATTTGAAATTTAGAGAGAAAAGGAGGTGAGGGGCACTGGTTTCTGGTCAGCTAAGGGGAGGGTGGTGCCCTAATGTAGGGGTGCCATGTCACTTAAGTGACAATTGTCTTTAAGTGAGACCCGATGTAATTTTTAACTGATCAGTCATCAAATTTTTACCCAGAAACTCTCAAGACACTAAATTTAAGTACTTAACATTAATTTTGTCTAATTATCATGTTCATAACTTAAAAATTTGATTAGTCGATCATAGATCCACTAACAGTTGCTTAATTGCACTGTAGTCTTTACCGGTGTTCTTAACCGTACCCAGATTTCATAATCTTCTTAACTTTAACATTTTTGGTCTAATTATGAGTTGTTAGGCATTTATTGGTCTTTATTACCATTTTCTCATCTTTTTCCCGTTTCGGGATTCTACCGGCTGCTGCTACAGCAGTACAAAATACCCGGCAGAAGTGACTTTTCAAAAATATACCAATATGGGTATCAATCTTCATCAAATCATATCATAACCTCATTCATGATGTTTATATCATTAGATTAGCTCTCTAACTATAATTTGCTAGCTTGGATCTATTCTACTAACGGTTACTGCGTCAGCAATCAAAATTAGCAGATGAAAATTCATCTGTGCAAAATAGTTCAATATAGGTATCAAAATTCTTAGAATTTTATCCTCATTCTATTTATGACCATAAAGTCCTCATTATAAACCTATAATTTAAAATTCATATAATTAGGGTTATTATAAGTTGAAGTGGGGCTAGAGCTGTGGGCAAGAGGCCCATAGGATGAGCACTTGGAGATTGAAGGACTTTTGCA
Organism: Gastrolobium villosum; assembly: GCA_032173675.1. NCBI lineage: Eukaryota > Viridiplantae > Streptophyta > Magnoliopsida > Fabales > Fabaceae > Gastrolobium > Gastrolobium villosum. The sequence continues at coordinate 24,671 of JAVKPL010010707.1, forward strand.
TTTTAAGTCCATTTTGGCATAGGTTAGACTTAGGGCATGAACATCACATATTGCTTTAGGATTATGCATTTTGTTATATTTGTTCATGCCATATTTTGCCTAAGTCTAGTTGTTGATTATTGTGTTGTACTTTGGAGGATTTAATTGTATTACTTATCATTTGGAAGATTGTAAATTATGAATCATGGACCTTGTGTAATATTTAAAGTATGTATGTGATGAAAGGGAAATAGGCCTATTTTAGGTTATGATTGGGTGTATGTTGAAAGAATGCATGCAAATGGAATAATGTGATTTAAATGATTTAAGTTTTGACAAAGTAAGTGATGAATTGTAAATTGAGGTAAATGATATAAATTGTGGTGGATTATAAGTGCACCAAGGCATTGTTGGTCCTTGAGTGCCACCCTTGTCTATTAGGTACAATTTTATGATAATAACACACTTTTGATAAAGTTAGATAAGTTGAATAAACAAAGGAGATGCTATCAAAATCTATATAAAATGGCAGTTTTTAGGCTGACTTTGGGAGAGAATATCTCCCTCCACAGATGTCCAATAGGGACTTTCCAAACACCATTTTTAAGCTTGAGATGTTAATTATGTTGTGTCAAAACTTGGTAGCCATTGAAGCTGTGCGCAGACCTGTAGAGGCGTTTGAGTGAGGACTGTCCAAAATGCCCTACACATGGAGGCTGTCGAGTGGCGGGTTTGGGGAATTTATTTCTCCCTTAATTATAGGTAAAATTAGGCCCATGATATGTCAAATTAAAGCTTATGGTGTTTAGTGTACTATATAAAAGTTTTAGAGCAATTGATTGAGTATTTGGTTCATAATCGTAGAAATGGTGAGGTATGTTTGGTGTCCTCTTTGGGGTTGGTTGGCAGCCTTGCTTGTCCAACTTCAAAAGGTGATAACCGGAGCAAATGAGAACTCTATGGAGCGTATGATACCTTATTTGAAAGATAATTGAGTCTAGAATAACATACTAAAATATGAGAGGCTTGTAACTACTAAATCTCTTGCAATGTCCAGACTACTGAACTATGTTCCGTTATGTAATAACCGTAAAAGTAAGATTTATGCTAAGTGGGTTTATGGAAATCCCTTAGTGACTTAAGATAAACATTATATTATAGTTAGGCAATTATTTTAATTATTACGCATTTAGAATTCAGTTTTTATCATAGATTTTATCGTTATGTTTTATTATTGTTTTAAACGTTTACGTAACGAAAAGGAAAAAGTTTACTCTTATTCTTAAATGATCTGCTGTGATTGTAACTGCGCTTAATATCATAATGATGTTAACAATACCGATGTAAAATGGGCTGTTACGGTGTATACAAATACATACTCTAAATCCACAATAACAAGATTATTAAATAGTGGCATAGACAATCCCTATGCTCACATCAAATAAAACATACATAATCTAAAGCATAAAAATTATGTCCAAGAACTACAGGCATATATATATAATCCATGCATGCCATGACAAAATGTCTACTCTGCCCTCTTGCCTCTAGAAGCATCTATCTCATGGATATCTATACCTAAGAATTATGCCCCAAACGGAGTGAGATTTTGACAAATCTCGGTAAACTAGGTGTTCTCGAAGGATCACTCCACCCCAAATTCACTTAGGTATAACAGTATAAGTAGTATAAAACCATATTATGAGACAACATACACATTTATATATAGGTCAAGACCATTTTACACCAGTATAAGTTACACTCTCAATATTGACCATTGATTCACTTATATCTAACGGCTCAAATTTTTTAGTAATGTGAGCTATTGGATACAAGTGAATCAATGGTCAAGATTGAGTGTAAGACTTCTAACTCTTACACCAGTTTAAGAATATCCTGCCCCTATATATATATATATATATATATATATATATATATATATATATATATATATATATCATACATGTGTGCTAACAAGTCTACTGGCCAGAGAACGGTGTGATTTACGCACGTTTGCTACATACATAAAAAGCATAAGGTACCTTATACCCACACTCAGGGATTACAATCTTTTGCAGCTCCACACTACACTTAGGGATTACCATCTTGTGTGTAATACACCACATCACATACATATATAAGAGTGCATCATTTTATAATTTCAAGTTCCAAATAAAATATATATACCATATCAAACAACCAACCTCCTCATGGAGTTTGGTAGAATAAATGGGGATTAACCTTGAGAACCAAGAGCTTACCTGTTAAGCTAAATACTCCAAAATAATCACCAAGTCTAACAGGTCACAAGACAGCAGTCCACACTGTGTCACAATCTATTTTCACATCATAAATATCATCAATATACACATACTAGCTCCTCAAGCCTAATAGGACTCTATTTTTTTTTGTTTTGCGTATTGCAGGCTTCTTCCAAAGCCCTAAGCACTAAATTTCATGGTTTTAGGCTTAGATTAATTTTACAGAAGTCCCTACAATCTAAAAAAGGGGTCCTATATCATTAAACTAGGTTCTAATCTGGCAAAGTGACATAAAACTCAAAAACTGCATAATATATTTACATTTGTCAGGGACACATCAGTATATCATATCTGAGATATCTAGATATTTCGCGATAGAAATGCAGAAATGCATTCTCCACGAAGATATCTGTAACACCTCGTGTATGCCCAGTTCGTTACATGTCATCGTATTAAGCCACGCTTAATTAAAATGCGGAATAAATTTTTCTTTCATTCAATTATGACGTCATTATCATTTACCAAGTTGATTACTTAACTCATTCCAAAAGATTTCCTGTATGTAATTGCAATAAAACAACTAACTGAAATACCTCATATATAAAATGTGTATCTACTCACGGATCTACAACACGTAGTCCGGAGAATATCCTGATAGTTTATAAAACTCAGAATTAAAACATCAAACATAGTCATTGTGGCATGGACAAACCCCATGCTCACCAAATAAGGCCACAAGGCCCACAAGAGTCTCAACATAATAACCATAAATGGAATAATAACATAACAACATCTAAACATAACAGCATAATTAGCAAGCATCAGTCAACTAAGCTTCGGCGTCCTGCCGCCCGAGGTCTCAACCCCAGTGTTACCTAAACCTGAAAATGGTGCCCCAAACCTGGGGCGAAATCTCTAAAAAGAAATCTCAGTAAGACAAGGGGTCCTCAAGGATTTCTCCACCCCAAGCTCACTTACATGTGCAATATAAGTTCCAAAAATAGTTTAACAATATAAGTTCCAAAATCAGTGTGATGCAGCATATAATCATGTCATGTGTGTCAACTATCTACTGGCTAGAGAAATGCAGGATATACGTGCGTCTACAACCCACAATAGTACAAGGAACACCGCTTGTACCTCACCCAAAACCTCACCATCTTGTATGTCCCCACATACTCAGGCTTACTGTAATACCCCATACATATCCGGTAATGTTATCATACTATCGTATTAAGCTGCGCTTAATTAAAAATGCGGAATATCTTTTTCTTTTCAATTATGATGCCATTATTATTACCAACTTGCTTATTAACAGTTAATAAAAACATTGCCTGTATGTAATTGCAATAAGACAGCTAACAGAAAAAACCTCATCAAATAAATAACATAATCAAATATCTCTAGTCACGGAACTACAACACGTAGACCGGACCAACTAACAGTCTATACAACTCATCTAAAGTACTAACATAAAGTGACATGGACAAACCCCATGCTCACACAAATAAGGCAACAAGCCCATCATCAGTCTCAACATCAAAAGCATAAAAATAATCATCCGTCGTGCTCTGGCCTCTTGCCACCAGAGACATCAGCCCCCATACTACCTGAACCTGAAATAAGCAGTCCCCAAACATGGGGTGAGATCTCTAAACAAGAAATCTCAGTAAGACAAGGGGTCCTCACGGATCTTCCACCCTGAACTCACTTACATGTGCAATATAAGTTTAAAAGCAGTTCATCATCATCAGTTCTAAAACAATGCAATGCAGTAGATAATCATGTCATGTGTGTCAATACTATTCTACTGGCCAGAGAAATGCAGGAATACGTCTATCTCCTACATATAGTGCAAGACGCCACTTGCATCCACCCGGATCACCGTATTGTATGACGCCACATACTCAGGCTTACCGTCAAGATGGAACAACACATGCATATTAAAAGCCATTACATGTAAAGTTCAATCAACATTTCATATATCCAAAGCATGTAACACAACATGCATATACCATACCCCCATGGGACATGGGGGAACCACAACATGGCTAAACCGAGGACCCGAAAGCTTACCTTGCAAGCTAAATCCCAACGCCAAGAGTCCACATATCAAAGTCCAAACTCAACAGAATCACAATCTGTTATGGACCAACACTATATCAATAATTATGCATCTCAAGCATACCAATTAAAGACAACGCCTTTCCTTTACATTTTACATCTTAAGGCTCCCTACAAAGCCATAAGCCCTTAATCACATGATTCTGACTTAGTTCATTAATTACAGAAGTCCAACTTCCTTAATCTAGGGTCCACAAACCCCCAATAGCCTACTATTTGCACAAAAAAGCTATTGTTCTTCGAAATCCCAGAATATCCGGATATTTCTCGTGGCATATCCGGATATGCAATATCCGGATATCTCACTGACCATATCCGGATATACAATATCCGGATATCAAGGTCCCATATCCGGATATCAATATCCGGATACCATATCCATATATCAATATCCAGATATCTGTTCGACAAATATCCGGATATTTCACGACAGAATGCAGTTTCTGCATTTCGTGAAGATATCCTTCCAAAGTTTCGTTTTTAACACTTCAACACGTTAAAGCATGCACTTTTAGACCCACTTAGGTTAACATACCAGTTGGTTATTTACTTAACCCAATTACATGCAAAGATGACACCTTTAACCCATCAAAATACATGATCAAGAGAAGACAACTCTCCAAAGGTTCAAAACAGAGGCAAAGGCTGCTCTTGGAGCTCACCACCAACCCCAAAGGTTCTGACTTTACACCAAACGAAAATGCTTTCACAAAGGTTGGTCCTTTCTACACAAAGGTCACCACTTGGACCTCAAAATGTCACAACTATGGCTTCCAACCCTCAAACCACCCAAGGCCAGCAACCTCACCAACACACAGAGGCTGGAAACTCAGAAGTACACACTCACACTTCCTCACCATGCATGCTCTCAAGTGTTTAGGAGAAGAAATGTGAAGGAAAAGGCCTCAAGGTTCAAGAAATGGTGAAGAGGAGTGAAGAAGGCACCAAGTCAGCAAGGTGGCTCCAAACTCAGAGGAAATCACGTAGGAAAAGAGGCACCTAGGGTTTTGTGCCCTTTTTTTGATAAATAGGGTTTTGTGCCCTTAACATGCATATAAATAGCCAAATCACTTAAACGCGCAGTATTAGCCTTAATAGCTAAGCAAAAGATCTCGATCCCAAACTTTGGAATCTCAACCTACTCATTTTTCTAAGAATTATCATATTTTTATTTTATTTTTCTGAGCACCTTTTCAGTCCGCGCTTTTCCATAGCCAGTATCAGTTTTGGCATCAGATCTCGTTATTTTGACTTGAAACTCATTTTACAAGTTCTACATATTATTCTAGTAATTATCATTCACTTATTATAATTTTCTGGGATACTTTTCGGTACGCAATTATACCGACTAGCAGAACCGGTATCTGCACTTTTCTTCCGAAAAGCGACTTTCATCATTCTTACCCACTAATTATAATTATTAAAGCCTCATAATAATTATTAGGGTCAATTATGGAATCATTTCCTAATTATCACAATTAATTCATTAATTACCTTAATTAGCGGTGTGGGTTCTTACACTTACCGTATAGGTGGCACACCACATGCATACCATAAGCACTTGCACATTGATGGGACGTAAATTTGTTCCCATCTAAGCCCATTTTGATGGCAAAATACCACATGTTCCCTCATCTGATGAGCAACTTCAGCATGAAAATCACTTGTTTTACACATTTGTGACAAAAACACAGTGAAGGAACGGATGGTAACGTATTCCTTTAAAATATATTAAAAGGGGAACGGACTGAGACGCATTTAATGCACCTGCTCCATTCATTTAATGCCTCTGTCCACTTTGCAGCAACCATAAGACTAAAGTCTTCTAAAAGCAGAGGCGGGTGCACCAACTGAGCAGCTGGAAGCGTGAAGAGCAAAGAATCAAGAGTTCTCATTGGTTGAAAAAGAAAGCAAGGCATGAGACATTCTGCAAACTACGACTAATCATCACTCAACCCTGCAATCTGCTACCGTCTTCACAATCAGCTGCCATCGGCCCGTCCCCTCATACAGGCAACCAACTTCAAAGGAATTACAACCTTGCCAATCCTCTTCCAGCTATAAATAGGACAACCTTCACACAAAAACATCATCGACTCCTAGAGGGTTTGAAGTCTGAAAGGAAGAGATCACCTAGTAGTATTAGTAGTTAGTAAAATTAGTAGTATTTTAAGAGTTGTAACTTTAGTTAAGTGACAACCCATCTTCTTTCTCTGTAACAACCATTAAGACTCCTCACGAGCAACAACCCATCTTCTCCATTTTCTATTTTTTTGTAACTGTCTTTCAAATTAATATAAGTGTTTTTCTCTTCGTTCCATTCATTATCTCTTGACTGAATCTCGGGTCTATGTGATATCAGTTGAGAATAATTATTGATGTGCCGCCAGCACATAAGTAAATTCAAGCCAAAAAGAGAAGAATAATGAACGATTCCTCATCTAAAATGCAACAGTTCTTATTGTAATCCTTAAATTCCACATTCAAGAGTGTTTAACTGATTTTATGCTCAATTTCAGGAAAAACAAACAAATCTGGAAGGAAAATGAGGATTGGCCAAGGGTAAGATCCACGCTCACAGCGTGAAGTTAGCGCTGCAAGCGTGGGATTACAGAGGCATCCACGCTCACAGCGTGAGATTGACGCTGCAAGCGCTAACTTCACGCTGTGAGCGTGGATCTTACCCTTGGCCAATCCTCATTTTATTATTCTAGTAATTATCATTCACTTATTATAATTTTCTGGGATACTTTTCGGTACGCAATTATGCCGACTAGCAGAACCGGTATCTGCACTTTTCTTCCGAAAAGCGACTTTCATCATTCTTACCCACTAATTATAATTATTAAAGCCTCATAATAATTATTAGGGTCAATTATGGAATCATTTCCTAATTATCACAATTAATTCATTAATTACCTTAATTAGCAGTGTGGGTTCTTACACTTACCGTATAGGTGGCACACCACATGCATACCATAAGCACTTGCACATTGATGGGACGTAAATTTGTTCCCATCTAAGCCCATTCTGATGGCAAAATACCACATGTTCCCTCATCTGATGAGCAACTTCAGCATGAAAATCACTTGTTTTACACATTTGTGACAAAAACACAGTGAAGGAACGGATGGTAACGTATTCCTTTAAAATATATTAAAAGGGGAACGGACTGAGACGCATTTAATGCACCTGCTCCATTCATTTAATGCCTCTTTCCACTTTGCAGCAAACGTAGGACTAAAGTCTTCTAAAAGCAGAGGCGGGTGCACCAACTGAGCAGCTGGAAGCGTGAAGAGCAAAGAATCAAGAGTTCTCATTGGTTGAAAAAGAAAGCAGGGCATGAGACATTCTGCAAACTACGACTAATCATCACTCAACCCTGCAATCTGCTACCGTCTTCACAATCAGCTGCCATCGGCCCGTCCCCTCATACAGGCAACCAACTTCAAAGGAATTACAACCTTGCCAATCCTCTTCCAGCTATAAATAGGACAACCTTCACACAAAAACATCATCGACTCCTAGAGGGTTTGAAGTCTGAAAGGAAGAGATCACCTAGTAGTATTAGTAGTTAGTAAAATTAGTAGTATTTTAAGAGTTGTAATTTTAGTTAAGTGACAACCCATCTTCTTTCTCTGTAACAACCATTAAGACTCCTCACGAGCAACAACCCATCTTCTCCATTTTCTGTTTTTTTGTAACTGTCTTTCAAATTAATATAAGTGTTTTTCTCTTCGTTCCATTCATTATCTCTTGACTGAATCTCGGGTCTATGTGATCTCAGTTGAGAATAATTATTGATGTGCCGCCAGCACATAAGTAAATTCAAGCCAAAAAGAGAAGAATAATGAACTATTCCTCATCTAAAATGCAACAGTTCTTATTGTAATCCTTAAATTCCACATTCAAGAGTGTTTAACTGATTTTATGCTCAATTTCAGGAAAAACAAACAAATCTGGAAGGAAAATGAGGATTAGCCAAGGGTAAGATCCACGCTCACAGCGTGAAGTTAGCGCTGCAAGCGTGGGATTACAGAGGCATCCACGCTCACAGCGTGAGATTGACGCTGCAAGCGCTAACTTCACGCTGTGAGCGTGGATCTTACCCTTGGCCAATCCTCATTTTATTATTCTAGTAATTATCATTCACTTATTATAATTTTCTGGGATACTTTTCGGTACGCAATTATGCCGACTAGCAGAACCGGTATCTGCACTTTTCTTCCGAAAAGCGACTTTCATCATTCTTACCCACTAATTATAATTATTAAAGCCTCATAATAATTATTAGGGTCAATTATGGAATTATTTCCTAATTATCACAATTAATTCATTAATTACCTTAATTAGCTGTGTGGGTTCTTACACTTACCGTATAGGTGGCACACCACATGCATACCATAAGCACTTGCACATTGATGGGACGTAAATTTGTTCCCATCTAAGCCCATTCTGATGGCAAAATACCACATGTTCCCTCATCTGATGAGCAACTTCAGCATGGAAATCATTTGTTTTACAAATTTGTGACAAAAACATAGTGAGGGAACGGATGGTAACGTATTCCTTTAAAATATATTAAAAGGGGAACGGACTGAGACGCATTTAATGCACCTGCTCCAGTCATTTAATGCCTCTGTCCACTTTGCAGCAAACGTAGGACTAAAGTCTTCTAAAAGCAGAGGCGGGTGCACCAACTGAGCAGCTGGAAGCGTGAAGAGCAAAGAATCAAGAGTTCTCATTGGTTGAAAAAGAAAGCAAGGCATGAGACATTCTGCAAACTACGACTAATCATCACTCAACCCTGCAATCTGCTACCGTCTTCACAATCAGCTGCCATCGGCCCGTCCCCTCATACAGGCAACCAACTTCAAAGGAATTACAACCTTGCCAATCCTCTTCCAGCTATAAATAGGACAACCTTCACACAAAAACATCATCGACTCCTAGAGGGTTTGAAGTCTGAAAGGAAGAGATCACCTAGTAGTATTAGTAGTTAGTAAAATTAGTAGTATTTTAAGAGTTGTAACTTTAGTTAAGTGACAACCCATCTTCTTTCTCTGTAACAACCATTAAGACTCCTCACGAGCAACAACCCATCTTCTCCATTTTCTGTTTTTTTGTAACTGTCTTTCAAATTAATATAAGTGTTTTTCTCTTCGTTCCATTCATTATCTCTTGACTGAATCTCGGGTCTATGTGATCTCAGTTGAGAATAATTATTGATGTGCCGCCAGCACATAAGTAAATTCAAGCCAAAAAGAGAAGAATAATGAACTATTCCTCATCTAAAATGCAATAGTTCTTATTGTAATCCTTAAATTCCACATTCAAGAGTGTTTAACTGATTTTATGCTCAATTTCAGGAAAAACAAACAAATCTGGAAGGAAAATGAGGATTGGCCAAGGGTAAGATCCACGCTCACAGCGTGAAGTTAGCGCTGCAAGCGTGGGATTACAGAGGCATCCACGCTCACAGCGTGAGATTGACGCTGCAAGCGTGGGATTACAGAGGCATCCACGCTCACAGCGTGAGATTGACGCTGCAAGCGTGGGTTATGAAAGCTACAGCTGAACTGTCAAAGGGAAAAATTGGAATAAAAGATAAAATATTGGTCTTATAAATAAGGAGGTGCAAATTCTGAAAGAGGACACTGATTCAAAACCTAGAGAGACCGCCATTGTAGAAAGAGGAGGCTGTTCTTCGTTCTTTCTTCGTTCATTCTTGTAATTTACTTTCTTGTTGGATTGTATTTGAGATCAACCATGAATATGGTTGGCTAGATCTTAGTATTGTGGTAAGGGTCACAACCCTGAATGTGAACCCCTTGTAGTTTGGATCTGATTTATATATGTTTATCCTTCTGCATCTATTTTCCTTCGCTCTTCATCTCATTGTTCTTTTAGATCTGATCATTCTAACAGATCACCAGGGTTAGGATTCACAATAGGGATATTGGGATCCTAATTCCCGAACAGGAGGAAAATAGCTGTTCATGTAAGCACTAGGGATAGGCTACATGAACCGCAAACGCGAAAGATTCACCGAATTGCATGATTAACTTGAAAAGGAATCACTGAGGAATTAGGGTTCTAATGGGGTTAATAAGGTTAAGATCACTAAGGGATTAGGGCTTAACCAATTAAATAAAAGATGGTGAATCGTTTGATCAAAAGGGTAATTCATTTGTAAATTTACATTCAGATTACAAGGTGGGGATCAGACAGGTGTTCGTACTCTTACTGCAATCTTTTCACAATTGTTTTCACAACTCTTATAATATAATCTTTCTTCATCTCTTTCTTCAGAAAACCCTAAAAATACGTTTTTACCTTTAGTTTTATTTTTCTCATCAATCAACAATATTTGTCACACCTATTTGGATTTATTCAACTTAAGGGAACTGGTTATTGTAGTACTTGGTCTTCAATCCCTGTGGAGACGATACTCTACTTCATCACTTTTATTACTTGGAACGATCGGTATACTTGCCGAGTTCGCAACAATTATGTTTAAACTATCAGCCATGAGCTGAACTATCTGTGGAACGGGTAAACTATGAAACTCTTAAAGAACTGTTTTCAAAACTCTTGACCGAAGCTTTTTGTATTTCTTTGGCTAAGTAAGCTATATTCATTGTGCGCCAATGGAAATTGGGTACATACTGAGAAAGGAACTTTCATAAGGAAGGGATTTCAGACAGCTTAGCCATTGGGGGAAGGTAGATGTCATGGCAAAAACGCTACTGGTCACCTTAGGAATAAAGGGCCAACTCGTCTACTTTAAGGTTCTGAACTAAGTACCTGTTGGAGTCAAGGGAGCCATAGGAATATGGAAACTTGTGAGCCATCTAGACCATGAGCTGAGAAAACATCCTCTTTAAGAGGGAAGCAGTGAATCTGTTCCTTCTGTTAAATTATTTTAAAACACCACCTTGTTGTCTCTTGATTATAATTACTTCTGTTTTTAGTAGTTTACTTTAGTAAATATTATACTTAACAAACTCCACATGATTATTATCTCACATTCTTCTCAACAAGAAGGATTACATACATAACGCAGCGAGCAATTGTTTACCACCAGATTGAACATACTGTTCCTGAGGAACGTTGTCAAGACAGTAGGGAACGTCTGAACAGACAGTTCATTTACTAACTTTTCTTCTCATTTTCACTTTTATCAAGACAGCGTAAGACAATCATTAGAATTCTATCCTCGTGGGAACGATAATTTGGGCACTAATACTCCCTTTATTACTTGATGTGTGCGCTTGCGCACTTGGGTTGGAACTGAGGAATGAATCTGTGTTCTGCAAGAACAGAGGAACCTTCCCCAGCTAAACTTATATTTCCCACAATCAGCAAACCATTCAACAAATTTTTGGCGCTGTTGCCGGGGATAGAAACACTAAATTTTGTTCTTATTTACTGTTTTTGATACATACTCTGTATATCTAACTTTACTCTTATATTGATTTTATTTTTTTATTTTTACTGGAACTGCTGTGCATATATAACCTATGTTTATAGTTTATGAGTGAGGAGTTTGAAACAGACTCTGACCACTCCATTGAATTACCTGAGTTTCTCTTTGATCCTGAACCAGAACGCACACTCCATAGGAGAAGGAGAAACCGTAGGGAAGAAATTCTTGAAAACATGGCTGATCACAATAATAATAATGAAGAGATTCCTCCTAAATAGAACTTCAGATCTTTGGCTGCTCCTTTCAGGAATAGACCAGATAGGGGAGTAATCTTACCCCCTGTAGCACCCAATTTTGAACTAAAACCTATTATGTTCCACATGATTAGGGAAGCAGGAGTCTTCAATGGACTCCCTAGATATTTGTGATAATTTTAAAGCTGAGGGTGTGACCGAGGAGAGCATGAGGATGAGGTTGTTCCCTCACTCCTTAGGTTTAAAGGCAAAAACATGGATGAAAACTCTCACCCCTGGATCAATCCATACATGGGAAGAACTCTCTAAAAAGTTCATAGAAAGGTTCCTCCCAATGTCTCGACAAGCTGATGTTAGAGCAGAAGTCTCTAACTTCAGAATGTTTTATGGGGAAATCTCTATGAAGCATGGGAGAGATATAAGGACATAATAAGAAAATGTCCAAACCACAGGGTGGAAATTTGGGGAGTGTTACAATCTTTCTATAAGGGACTTGACCATACTTCTCAATCTCACTTAGACTTTGCTGTAGGAGGGTACTTCTTTACAGGAACACTTGAATCAAGGTACAAAATTATAGAAGGAACTACTGAAAGATGTCTCCAATGGCCAATGGACAGAGTGAGCCCTGCAAGGAAACCAGGCATGCTAGAACTGGATAAACAAACTACCATGGAAGCCCAGCTGGCATCACTCATGAATTAAGTGAAGAACCTGAAAGCTGACCAAGCAGCACCAAGGATGGAGGTCTTACAACTCACGGCAGCTGAGACTAAACCTTGCTCAGCCTATGGTGATCTTCATGACTCAATAGACTGCCCATCCACTACATTGGTATGTTATGCAGAAAATTTTGGCAACAGGAACTTCACCAGAGACAATCAAGTAGGAAGCAATACAAATTCAAGTCCTGGAGGAACCATCATTAAGGATCAGAACCATAACACCCAATGGAGGCCACCCATTAACCAAAGATCAATCAACAACCAACAGCAGTATCAGCAAGGCAGCAGCAGTGGAACGTTTGAACAGAAAAGAAACAACTATGTTCCTTCCCACAGAAATGACCAACACATCAACACCCTGGAAAATTATGTCAAGGAATATGTCATCAGGAATGAGGCAGTGGTCAAGAACATTGAATCCCATCTGGGACAGATTGCTGCCAACCTTCAGACCAGAACACCAGGAGCACTAATAGGCAATACTGACGTTCCATCCACTACCTCACCAAAGGAAGCACTTGTTCCCCCTTCAGAGCAAATCAAAGCTGTCACCTTAAGAAGTGGGAAAGCCACTACACAAACCACAACTTCACCGAAGAAAAAGGAACAAACCAAAGCATCCAAAGGAGACCCAAAAGCACAACAACAATCCTCGGCCACGGATAAACAGATCCCAGAACCTGAAAAAGAGTCTGAAGTCAATATAGATCAAATGGACACCAGCCGACCAATCAGTCTAGTTCAAAACAGACCAATACCGGCAAAAGTTCCGTTCCCTCAGAGAACAAAGAAGCAACAAGAAGATAAGAAGTTTGGCAAGTTCCTGGACATTTTAAAACAACTACACATCAACATTCCTTTGGTGGAAGCACTAGAGAAAATGCCCAGGTACGTCAAATTCATGAAGGATGTTCTCTAAAAAAAAAGAAGAATAACAGAATATGAGACTGTAATGATGACACAGGAGAGTTTGTCAGTATTTAGGTAAACCTCCACCTAAACTTCAAGATCCAGGAAGCTTCACCATTCCCTGCATTATAGGAAACTCATACCAAGGAAAAGCCTTGTGCGATTTAGGGGCTAGTATCAATTTCATGCCTCTATCTGTCTTCAAAAAATTATCCACTGGACCTGTAACAGCCCGTTGTTCATCGGTGTTGTTAACATTAATTATGATATTAAGCGCAGTTACAATCACAACAGTTCATTTATAAAATACGGGTAAACTTTTTCCTTTTTAACATCGTTTACACCATTAAAATAACTGTGATCATAACCCAACACTTTATGCGGAATAATTAATACCAAAGCCTAATACCATACACTTTTTGTTTAAAGGTTGCTAAGTGGTTCCCATAAACCAACAAAGCTAAAACTCGTTCTATTCATTTTTAACACTAAATGTCTTAACCATTTTATTTACTCCAACAATCTTAAAGCTATCAAATGCTTCTCATTTCTTAGTATGTGATAGATTTCTTCGTTAGCTACGTGTGGGTTCAAACCGCGCCCAAGATATGACATTTCAGAAAATGGGTGCTGAAACAGCAGGACCCCCGCGCTGACAGCGTCACTCCCGCGCCCACAGCGTCAGCAGACAGTGGCAACGGCGCCCACAGCGCCAAGTACAGGGACTGAGTACCCCAAAACAGGTAACCTGACCTACCTATAGTGTTCTGCCCATAACTTGAGTTATACAACTCCGATTCACACAATCTTGGTCACATTAGAAAGCTAAGAGAAAGATCTATAACTTCTAAGAAGGCCAAGGGGTCTAATTCCATCATATGGGGGACGAAAATTGGGCAGCACTTTGTTTGTTTTTCCAACATTTCCCATTTTTGTTCAATGCAACCTAAACACATAAGGTATATTAAATCAAATGGGTGGCACACACAAGGACCAACATGCCTTGGGGCACTTACAACCCATCACAGTCCAGTTACATGCATAATATTCATTATGTTTCAATCACCAAAGTTCTATTTCATGCTCTTATTAACCATCCAAATAATCAATTCATAAATTAGGCTTAGAGCCCTTTACATTACATTTACATGCTTCCAATACATCATATGTGGCTATGGACAGATCCCATGCTCACACATAAGATACATATACATCAAGTATAGTTATACATTTACAAATGCATGGCATTCTCAACATGCATAAGTTCATGGCCTCAATTCAAAACATAAAACCTATGCTAAATGTTTCCAACTGAATCCTCTAACATGCGATGCCTTCCATATGCACCTCATGCTCCACTCCTCCAGGCTCAACCTAACCTGAAATGATGTCCCCAAACGCGGGGTGAGATATACAAATATATCTCAGTAAACCAAGGGTACTAGAGGATCACTCCACCCCATGGCTCACTCAATGTGCAACATATAACAAAGTATGACATGCATGACATACAATATCACAACAACTGGGCACAATCCAAGAACATCCACAGCTGGATTACGTTCAAGGACCCCATCGTATAACTCCAGGAATCTTCCTGGTGCCTCTCCCATGGTTGAGACGATCCCATGGCAAAACCCAACTAGAACTCCTCATGAGCCATATCCAGCGGAATTCCCACGTTTGGATCATCCTAGTACCGCTCCCAGAGTCGGTCCCACGGGAAAACCCGACTGGAATCCCCAGCGGAATTATCCAGCGAAAGTCCAAACTAAGACACATCTACTGGCCAGAGATCAAACAATTTTCACAAAACATGCTCCAAGCATGTCACACAATCAAGCAATAATGCATGAACATACATATTCATACAATGTTCAACAACACAAATTCCAACCACAACCTTCCACTAGGCGTGGTGGAGCACACAAGGGACTAAACCCGAGTTCCTAAGGTTTACCTCAACTCCGAGCCATTGCTCCATACGTAAGCTTCAAGCTTAATCCGCTTCCATAGCGTCCGTGAGAGGCAACCTATATGATCAACAACATGATCATCAATCAATTTCCATGCCAACCACTCATTTACACAATTCATCATCAATTAGATTCACTTAGGCCCAATGGCACACGACCAATAATTCATCAATTTCAATTACATTATCCGTCACTACTCACCAATTCATAGTTATTCACATACACTTCAATTTTACATCATCAACCAAACATTACCTCAATAGGTCGAATTACATATGCCATCAATCTAGGGGTATTCAATCCAATTCAACACTCATACAATTACTTATCAATCCATTTCTTACACAATTCAATTTTCACAAATCTTAGGCATCGTGCAAAAGTCCTAAGTTATAAGCATTTTTCACCAATAAATTTTATTGCATTTCTAGCTCAAATACATCATTCTAAGACATAATCATCTAATGCACATTTTCCATTTGAGCTCTCTAACTACACAAATCATCCAACACAACTTCAACACAAAACCCATTTTATGATCTTCATGAAACTCAAAGGGGAACAAGAATTCTTACCACCAATAGCTTCCTAAGGCTCCAATGGTTGAAGATCAAGGGTCCATCCAAGCCAAAACACCACCAATGGCCCCCAAAACTTCACAAATTCGAACAAGGAGGTGGAAAAATGATCTCATCACACACTCACTTTCATGACTCTCTCAAGAAGGGTAATATACTCACAACCTCACTACAAACAACTTTGGTGTTGGAACTTTATTGATTTGGTGGCTAGATTGTGTGGAAAAGGGCAAGAAAATTTCTTGCCCTATGCTTCCATGGAGGTGTGCACAAGAAGAGAGGAGAAGAAGAAGAAGGAAAAGAGAGAGAGAAAGAGGGTCGCGTGGGGGAGGGGGAAAAGAGGAGGAAACTTAAGTGGTTTGGTGGAAGCGGGTCCCACACGCGATATGACTTTAATCCCTCACCCAATTCCAATCACAATTTCACAATCTACATATTTTTCTGGTTCATGATATATTTTTATTTCCTCAAAATACTCATAAAAATTTCACTCCTATCGATACAATTATACCGCAATATTTTTACACCGGAAAAATCACTATTCATCGAAATTTTCAAAACTTGCCTATTCACTAAATTTTTCGTCCTGAATCCATTTCCGGCATTATTTTTATCATTTGAGTTCTCCAACTCCATTTTTCATGCCTCGGTTTTGGTTTTTGGTAAATTACAATTTTGCCCTTGGTACACATTTTGACCCCAATTTCAGGATTTTCACTAATCCTTCCCTTTTAACCCACATTATCATATAAATTCACATTTGAATTTATGAGGTGTTATATTCACCCCACCTTTTTGGAATTTTGTCCGTAAAATCACATTATACACATATGCTAACTCAGGGTACAGCCGGAGAATCTCAGTCTCCCGTCCCCAAGTAGCTTCATCAGGTGTGCGGGCTTCTCACTAAATATTTACATTACAATTCTTTGGCTTTTCAGCGTCATTTCACAATGGCCTTGCATTTCAAAGGGCCAAATGAGAGACTTCAAGTCCTCCCCAATTTCAATATCATCCGGTGTCACCACATGTGAACAGCCAGAGCGCACATCGCAGTTGCGCACTTTCTCTGCTTTACCAAGCCAATTTCTTTTCACAAGTCAGGCTACCTAACATATATAGCCCATAATTTCTCTTGGAGGGTTTGCCTACGTAGTTAATGCATCAATAACTATACTCATAGGGTCATATCACGTTCCATTCAATCTGTGCCACACAGGCAACTATCACTTTCTGACACATTACAGCCACAATTATTTTTATCTGAGCTTTATTTCTACGGAGTATGTACTCTCGTCATCATTTTTTTCTACATTTCTTATTCCACATTAAACACCGTTATGGCATTTCAACAGCCCCTCAGTGCAATTCACCGAGTAATCATCTAGTTCACGCTCTCTGCACATTCCTTTTCTGAGGGAATAATCCCCATTTTTGGCATTTAGCCACAAGTTGTATATACACATATTTTTTTCTCATGTTCTTAACCTACAACGTGCAATTTCACCTCTGCACTTTATCTTAAACAAGCACCATCTCTGTGCTCAACTTTCAAATCTAACCTTACAGGTTTACCAACTTTCACCAAAACACAATGGTGAATCACTTTCTCAAGACATTTAACTGGTACCCAATAGACCACACATTACAATTTATACATTACATGGGCCATTTCAAAGCTTTCAACCACGAATTCACTCATGATTTCCATATACTAGATCATACTTACAATTTCAACTAATCATATCAAAACTTGACACATAGTTCATCATTGATTTCTCATATTAAAGGCAACATGCCTAAGATTTCCATACTCATGTTATCAATTTCACATGTGTTTCATTCTTTACACCTCACCTTCATCATCATTTCATTCAACCGGTACGTGTCATTCTAGGGTAACATATCATACCTCTCTCATACATGTCCCATCATATAGGGATTTTCAAAGCCTATTTACCATGCCATATGGAACTAATTCCATCACTGTCATTACTTTCATAATTCACTATCGGCCGCTATACAAGTCTCTCGGACTATTCAAAGTACTACTAGCACACCCAATCATATATCTTGGTAACTAGCCAAGAACAACATCAATATTGTGTATTTTCAACACATCTCTCACTATAAATTGCATATATACTACTCCATCAGTAACTCCACCACCACGGCAGAGATATCAACCTTTTATTTCACCAAATACCATTCTATTTACCAGCTAGTATCACACCTTCTTACTTGACTCCATCACAATTAATCACTTATGAACGGCCATTGGCCACCATCTTAGCTTAACATCTCTTCATTACAAGCCTTCCCAGAAGACCTTGACTCAATCCATCAGTACTAATCAATTTTCCATTCACTTCACAATTTTCGTAAAACCCAAATCCATACCACTACACTTGGTATACGCACATACACATTTCCGAGTGCTCAAAATCATAACTCAACTACCATCTCATGGCTCCTCATATATTGCATCCTATTTGACATATTACTGCTCACTTAAAGTTATCCAAAATTCACCTCTTACGTTCCTCACAAGATACAATCCTCCAATTCAATGGGTAAAAACATCCTTAGGTTTAACCCCTAGAGCTCTTGCTATCCTAAGGGCCCCAAGTGCAATGACCCACCAATCAGAGAATCTATCCTTATAATTCATGCAAGAAGAGGTAACATGTCATCGGCTGTACTAGCAGTCCCACTAACACAAGGTACTTCCTCACATCACATTACTTATATAAGACAATAATAGTCTCTAGGAACATAATCCATACGGAGATAACCATACACTCCGGGCATATAAGCCACACAGAGATAATCACATTCACCTCACATCTGTATATAATGGCAAAAGAGTTTTGTATAGACACATAATGTATACTAGTTATTTCTTACATATACATAATTCACTATGACCTCATAGATATGGTTCTTTCCCTCGAACAGTCTACTCTTTTAACTTGACTAGTCATTAGTCCTAATCCATAACATAATCATCCTCACATGATTCCAACATCTTTCTCATACTTCGGCACATATTTTTACAATTCTTAATAGTACCCATGATCAGTACAGTTCTAATTTGTTGTCCATCATGACTCATAACAACTACGTTCAACACTGTAGAAGATCCACTTCATTAGGACAACATCACATTTCTCTCAACATTTCACTATGACACCCAGAGTGCCCTCACTTACTATTCCATGCATTCAGCGCATCAAGACCACCAGATACATCTCAACTTCGAGCGATGCTCGCCTGGGACTTCCAAGAGCAACACCTCTTAGGATTCAATCCACAAGGGAAACCCAAGACAATCTTAATCATCACATCGTTATCAACATGTGTGCTAAGGTATAACTTGCACACCGGGACTCCATCATGAATCCCATAACAAATTGAGCGTCCAATGACACTCCAAAGAGACAATCTCTTCACCAATTTCCCATCATAGGGGATTTCACTTACATCATTGTTCTTTTACCAAAGATTTCACTAGTTCATTACAACACGGATATATATATATATATATATATATATATATATATATATATAGGCACCCCGGCCTTCACAAGCACATAGCTATATATATACTGGCACTTAAGCCATCACAGGATCGTCATCCATCTTTTATCACAATATATATAACCCTCATGCACATTTTGTATTATTATAGTCTATTCCAAATACTCCCTAGCAATTAAGCCATTTCAAACACAACATACACCCTTGGAATTTCCAAGAAACATCTATTAGGGGTCAATTTTCTTATGTAACATACCTCCTGAATCTCTATCAAGGAGCCATTCTCAATTACCATCCTATACATCAATACCCACATATAATTAGGCCACATATAAACATTTCAATACTATACAACATTATGGAAGCATATTAATACCATTACTACACCACATTCAGTTATATTTCTCATAACATAATTGTCAAGTCCAACCATCATTATATTATGGACCCTCATACTCTCAATAAAATTTTCTCATGCCATGCATGGCAGTTTCCTCACTTATATTCAGCCAACAATAACTCATCATGGACTACAGTCCCATTTTTCCACATTGAATTATCCAACACATCATTTTCATAGTTCTTTTAAGATCCTCACATTCCTCAATTCAAATTTGAAGATTCAATTTATTTCCACTTCCAAACATTTTAATTCATTCAAGTGTATGCCCTTCTCAAGGGTCTTATAACCTTGTTTACCTTACTGTATCCAAGCTTACTTACAAGCACACATATTCAAATTCTCACGAATTCATCGGGGATCCAAATCCCCCACCATGTCAAAGTTATACCACTAATTCCACATATACTTAATTGTTCTAACTTCCCATACATTTAGGGAAGACTTACCAATATCATCATCACAATATCAACTCAATTCAATCATACTTACTAACCATAAGACCACACATTCAACTATGGTAGCATTCTACCCAAAATAGTTACACATACTATCTCAATTTATTCTCACTAAGTCCTAAATTTTCTTCAAATTCACTTACAACATTTATGTCTGTGGAGCAACCAACACTACAACCACGACCTCAGTCTAAGGACTGGCATTGGTGCTCCAGGGTTGTCACGAAGGAATCTTATACTGACCACACATATAACATGAAGAAATGGGTTGGTCAGGCCCAAACTAAGGAATCACATGTGCAGTATTCAATAAGAGTCTATGTACAACTATACGACACTCACCACAATCATACGACATTCAGAGTTCCCTAAGAAACTGCTCTGATACCATAAAATGTAATAGCCCGTTGTTCACCGGTGTTGTTAACATTAATTATGATATTAAGCGCAGTTACAATCACAACAGTTCATTTATAAAGTACGGGTAAACTTTTTCCTTTTTAACATCATTTACACCATTAAAATAACTGTGATCATAACCCAAAACTTTATGCGGAATAATTAATACCAAATCCTAATACCATACACTTTTT
>JAVKPL010010708.1:0-45158 GCA_032173675.1 Gastrolobium villosum
GTTGCACTTAGACAGGAAAAAGTTGAGATCTTAGTTAGCTTTTGTGAGCTCCAAAAGTGACAATATCGAATCAAAAGCTACGGCTTAAAATGGTTTTTTCTGGCAGACTCACTTTATGGACCTATGAGAAACGAGTGCTTTTTATTGGTGTAATACATACCTATGATTAATTGACCATACCCTAATAAGTTTCGAATTCGAATAAGCAAATTAACTTAATTAGTATATATCACAATATTACTTAGTTGCGTCTAAATTTATGACACTAAAACATAGAACTAATCAATCACATGGAAGTATATATACATATAAAAAGCACAGTATCTGGTACTATGCCGTAGAGTAACTTACATTAACAAAGCAATCATGGAAATGCAAACGCAGCAAGGATGCTCCCATGCGCCTTTCACGATTGATTGCTTGTTCAACCACAGACCTTATGACTGGCAGTGCCTGAGGACAAACTTTATCATAGAAATGACGAGTGAGCTTTGCATTGGAAGGGATCATTGATGTGGCCAACATGACCATAACAAGCATAAGCAGAGAATAAAGATGAGAAGCCATCGTGTTGTGCTCTTATGAGGCTTTGAACTAAGTTGTTATTGCTTTGGCTAGGAATATGATTTATATATAGAAGGAAGGTAGCCACAATTAACGCGTTTTGATTGGATTATTCACTTAATATATTACTTCATCATATACAACTGGATTGTGGTGCATATCATTGATTGCCTCACGTAGAAGCTGAGTTCAAATGACTTCATATATCTTTATATAAATGCACAGTGAAATTAGTAATATTGCATCCAGCGGAAAAGAGGAACTAGCTATTTAGGCCTTAAATAAAGTTCAAAATCGCTTTCACAACTTTTATAACTCTATTTTATTTACTAACTTTTTTGTTATTTACCATAACTTTATTCCTTCAAATACCATGCATACTCATTCTCATGACAAATTTTCAAATAGGATTCTAAATAAGTGATTTAATTTTTCCAAATTTCAACCAATAATACTCAAAGCCAATTGCAAAATACTGTAGTCGGCATCTTATCCTCAAACTTTTAAATATAAGAATCGATTGCATATCTCAAAAAATAAAAAAGAATAGATTGCAGAATTTTTATTTTTTTTAAGTTAACTCAATCCTAATTAGCTCTTTGATCATGCGTGTTGGCTCCCTCGGTATTCCCACAAACTTCGACTCTTTGAATCGGTTATGGAACTAATCTGGAGTGCGAGGCGGGTCAGAGATGAAGATATTTAAACCCCTTCCAAAGATGTCACATGGGGATCGAACCGAGACCTTTTCCTTTCCACTTACTTAGCTCCCTTGCTACCAACTGAGTTACCACCATTTGATGATTGCATAAAATAATTGCAGTGAGCTGCCAGCTAAGACCCAAAGGCGAATTCTTCTTTTTCATGTTAGAGAGACACTTCTAAAAAAGACATCACTTAATTCCGTTACTTAGTGAAATTTTCTGTCACTAAGTAGGCTAGTGACATAATTAGGGACGGACAAAAATTCTTTACATTATATCTCGTTATTAAGAAAAATTAGTGACATGAATTTTATGATGGAACAAATCTGTCTCTATCCGAAACAGAAAAAAACTTGTCACTATTAGAGATAGAAATATTTCCCTCCTTGATAGTGACAGATAAATCTGTCCCTATGATATTATTTTTTGCCACTAATTTAAGCACCTGAAATATGTGTAATATGTTTCAAATAGGGACGGAAGTTGTTCGTCTCTCTTAGTGACATACTTTTCCCTTCTCTGTTAGTAATAGACATTTTTAGTGACAAATAATTTATGTCTATCTTAGTGATTAGTATTTTTCCCTCTCTGATTGTGACAGATTGTTTCCGTCTCTATTAGTGATAGATTATTTCTGTCTCGGTTAATAATAGATAATTTCTATAATTAGTGAAGGATATTTCTATCTCTATTTTATGTCTCTAATATTTGAATTTTTTCAAAATAAGTTAAATTAAAAATTATATTTTTTTTTATTGAAACCTAATATTGCTCATCATCCAATATTCATACAACAAATTCAACTGATACAAAATATGAAGTAGCTAATATTAAATAAAATGAAGTACCAAATCAACAATATGATAAAGCACAAAATATGAAGTAGCCAATATATACTATCAGAGCTTATGCAATTATAGAATCATAAGTTTGATTCTCATTGCCTTCACTTTCTAGTGAAATTAAATCAACACAAAGTAAAACAAAACAAAAAATAAGCATGTACAATATCCACGCTTTAAGTTCAAAGAATTTTTGTATGAAGAGATGTGTTAGAAAAATATAATATAAAAAACATTAATATAGACTTTTACTTCTCAACTTAAATTCTTGAATTGAATTGGTCGTTGATATTTAGTCTTAGTAATAAAACATTAAGATGCAAGTATGTTGTGGGCATGGTTGTGTAGTACCTATTTATTAATATTTATAAATTAATATCATATGTGCCAATAAATATAATACAAGAGGTATATCAGCCATTTGCAATAAATAAAGCAAAACAATCGACTGACAGACTCAATCAGTTGTAGAATTTTAAAATAATAAAATTAAATGTAGAATCAGATCTCAGTTATTTATGTACCTTGTTTATTTAAAGTTGAGCTTATGATAGTCTATTCATTTTCTATACTCATATATTTTGATTTATCATATAAGCAAATTAATGTGAGAGATACAAGTATTTGGGCTACTGTATAAATAGCAATTTTTCTAAAGTCAAAGCCCTAAAAGCGATTATAAAAAGTAATCATAAGGAACTTAATTATACTTTTCAATTATATAGAAATACTGATGAAGAAATAATTAATCATTTTTTATTGGATTAAAAGCATTTGGCGATGCCTGAGATATAGCTCACGACAACAATGAACTTAATTATTGTTTGAGCATATAAGTCTTATGAAATACAAATAAGAACACAAATAATTAAACAAGTTTATGTACGTTAGCCAAAAAGTCTAGAAAGACATTATTAAAAGCAAGCATAATTAGCCCTTGTAACATTTGTCTTCTAATTAAGAGCTAATGCATTACTGTTAATTCTTTTAATGTAATCCTGTCAAATAAAATATTCGCAGGTATACATATAATTGTTTCCTGCAATTTCAAGCAAGCAAAAAATTGTTATATTCCAATTAATTTTGTGTTCTTAGCATTGACCACCTGAACCAGGTGGATTGATAAGGTGATCGGTTAACGCTACAGCATATATATTTGAGTTGACAAAGTATGAAAGTTACAGCTAAGCTTACCGAAAGTTGGTGGACAAGCAAAATTGGTCCGTTGACATCTAACCAAGGCATGCTTACTAGCTTATAATTATAATATGAACCAAGGCACCAGCTTGGGAATAAAACTAGCATGTATACGAACTCCGCCATTATCATTATGTAAGTAAGAGATATGTATGTGTCATGTGTGACCTCTTTGTGTAGCCGTGGACCCGGGAAGTGGGGATGACAGTGGGGAGAAAACATACAAACAGAAATTGCATTATATATGGCTATGATACAATCAAAATATGGAGTAAAAAATTATAAAACCATACATATAATACGTATATGACATGACCAGATTGGAAATCATATTTTTGAATCGGGCGTTTATTATTAGGCAAAAAATTATAATTATTAGTCAGGGCGTAATTCTTTCTACTTATTCTTATCGGCTCAATTATGATGCCTGAACTGATAGGGATAAGTAAAATGAGTTATACCCTGACTAAAAGATAAAATCTAAAAATAACAAGTATTTTTATTTGATATGTTTTTCTTCATTTGTTCTTTATGTTATTATTAATATTGTCCGTTGGCTTCATGAACCTTCCAAGTTGCAACTGTGGCGCGGATGAATAGTTCATTAGTGACCAACATTCGTGTAAGGGAAAATGTAAATGTAAATGTAAATGTAGGGCTTTTCTTCTGGTCTTTGAAATATCGCCACATGTATAACACCTTGGGCACTACTCCAGGGCTCTAGAGAAGTATATCAATCATTGATGAGTTTTTGTTTAAAAAGTTTAAGCTTTTGAGTTAAATTAGTCTTTTATATGGTATCATAGTTTCTATGTCACGAGTTCGATCCTCACAACCCTACATATCCAATCGGCTCTCGTGTGAAGGGACTAGGGTTGGAAAAACGGGCCAACCCAACTCAACCCGACCCAACCCGCGTTCAACCCGAAGAAAATGAGCTGGGTTAGGGTTGGCTCGAAAAATAAACCAGTCAAAAAACTCAACTCAACCCGATCCGAGTCAGGTTAGGGTTCACTCGTGGCTTGGCTCGAAAAAATGGAAAAAAAATATTCCATTGATGCTATAACTTCTAAATTTTTTTCCTAAATTATTAATTCATTCAATACAAAAACATTATACAGATAAACTATAGAAAATTCTTTTTGCATTTGGACTTGGACTTCACATTCACACCATCACACATACTTTTAAAAAAAGTCCTTAATGCACGATTTTGGACTTATTGACAGCTACAGGGTATTTTAGTTCGGGTCTTTGGAATAGGAATTTTAGGTTTTAGCTATTCAGTTTACCTTCATTAATTTTTATACTTTTATATTAAAAAAAAAAAATAACCCGCGAGCTAACCCGTTTGACCTGTGGGTTAGCTTGATTTTTTTCGAGTTGGAACGAGTTGGACTGACTCGAGTTACTAACTCATTTTCCCTAACTCAACTTGGCTCATTTTAGCTACAATGAGTTGGCTCATTTTTGCAAGCCTAGAGAGGACGTATTAAAGAAATATATCAACGATTAATGGGTTTTTGCTTAAAAAGCATAATATGCCACACGTGTATTATATATTACAAGCATATTTGATGGGTGAGAATGAAACAATAGGAAAATATTATATCGTTATTTATCAGACATATGTAAGCTGGCAAATTACTTAGTTCCAGCTGAACAGAGGGGTTGGGCATTCGAACTCATACCTCCACCGTTGGTGTGGAATGGCTCCAAGGGGACCAGTTATTCATCATATAAATTACCATGATTTGAAAGTGTAAGGAATCAATTCCCCTAAAAATTTAAAAACTGAGTGCTATTTGCTAATAAAAGTTCTGGCACCAATTAACTCTGTTTTTTGGTTAAACTTATGATTAGTTTTAATCTAATTAACAGACAAGAATGTTATATTATTCTTTGTAATTATTAAGTTCAAGTTCAAATGATCAGTATAAAGATAATAAATTTAGTATGTATATTCAGTGGAAATTTGAAGGACTATTGTTCTATAATGTGTTCCTTGATTACATCTGGATAGTCACTTTCTTGTGCACAACTTGAGAGATAATAGTTAAATCAAGCTAGGCTAGATTCCTTATGATCATATAAATAAATAGAGTAGCCCCCTCTACATGGGCATGCAGCCATAAACACAAATTGTAACAAGTACTCAACATCTAACCTTTATGTTGACACTTACAATTCCATACTATTTGAACCTATACACTAGCTATAATTCTTGATCCTAACAATCAAAATATTAAATAGGACATTCATTTGATAGTTAAAATTGACATGATGCATTGTCTTAATCTTTCATCAATATATGCCTTTTATTGTGGTCCAGACTTGTAAAAGATGCAATTTTAATTAACTTTTCTGCAATTAAGTCTTATCTCTCCTTCATTCCCAGTAAGAGGCTTCATGTTACCCATCTTGATCATGGAAGCTTTAAAGTCTCTAGCAAAAGCAAATGGTTTTCTGCTATATAGCTCTACTAATCTGTCACTTTCACTGCCACTTCCCTTGTAGAGCTCCTGATCAGAATGCAGGAGGCCCTTGTTATGCAACAATTCCTTGTAGTAAGTAGTGTCAACTGTTGCAGGAGTTGGATCAAATGATGTTAAATTATCATCTCCACTACTTTGAGGGCATTTATTTTGCAAAGAGGCTGCAAAACTTTGGTCTATGTTGGTGTCATTGTAAATCCTGTCCCTAAAGGTAAAGCATTGGGCAAATCCAATAGTGTGGCCACCAGAGAGTGCTACCAAGTCTTTGAGGTCCAATCCATGAGCATTGAAATTAGAAAGAAGCTGTGAGAAGCTGAAAAATGGTGGAGGAAGATTGGAGTTTGCAGCATCCTGGCTTGCATTTCTTGCATCTCTTCTGCCTAATAATACTTTGTAGCTAAGTTGTGGACCCCCCAACTATTGACAGGAGCATGATATGTTAGTTTTCAGAGTTTGGAATATGGGTTTTCATTTCCTCCTTTAACATAACACAACAAACTTTCCTACACACACAACATTTTGTGGGGCCCACACATTTTAAAACAAAAAGAAAAAGAAAAAAATATGGCACGCAAAACGAATCTCTATAACATTACACAATCACTTTTCCTACAACATAATAAATATATATAACAAAATTGCTAGCTGGAATGGATTATTGTTATTCAATCACTTAATACTTACTATAGCTATAGAATCACGAGCTGCTATAGCTAAAATATCAGCACATGATACCACAGGGCGTTTGCAAGCTTTGTCTACTGCTGCTTTAATCTCATCAACTACTTCAAAACCTCTTAGTGAATTCTTATTTGGTGGGGCATTCTTTTCTCCAGAGAAGTTACTAGTGTCATCCAACAGAACTGATCCATCACAACCCTGTTGCAAGGTTTGAACAAACCATTAAATTATTATACTATAGTCTATGCTAGAATGTAACATCTTAATATATGATTTTGTTTCAATGTTTTCCTTGCTTCTGCTATTTGGACCATTTATGATATGATGGGCTGGGCTCTTACTCTCTTTTTTCCCATTATGTTTATTATTATTTTTTTTTTGGAAATTGTTCCAAGGATATCTCCAGCAAAAAGCCAAGGAGTAATCCCCTCGAAACAGATCACTCTATTATGGGTACAGTCTCTCCCAACAAAGTCTTTTCTATACACATGGCCAAGAATCGAACCCCTGTCAACATGCTTAAATGACCCAGCTATCTACCAACTGTGTGAGGCTTTGTCGGGGAGATACAATAATTTAAAAATGTTAGTAATGCACTTTTGGACACACTCTTCTTAACATACTCTTTATTATTATCAAGTAAATTTTGCCATTGTATATAAAAAAAATGTATTATTAACATTTCTCTTATTAATTTTCTCAAGAGCTCAACTTTTAAAGATAATTGGCTTCTTAGCGTGTACACAAAATATCTAAACCAAGTTTTTGAGATTTTCGACAAATACTAATTAAAATTAAAGTTCAACTGTTATTGCCCCTCTGAAAAGCACATAATAAAGGCATCGATAAGTAATCATTGCAAAAAGTAGTTTGATAGATAAGGGGTAGTTTTGTTCAATTGGTACAAAGTGTTCTTTGAGTAGCAAGTAGTGATAATGATTGATGCAGTAGTAACTTACATTAACAAAGCAGTCATGGAAATGCAGACGCAGCAAGGATGCTCCAATGCGTCGTTCACGAATAATGGCTTGTTCAACGATTGACCTTACAACTGGTAATGCCTTGGGGCAAACTCTCTTATAGAAATTACGAGTCAACTCTGCATGTGTTGGGATAATCAATGTGACCAAAGTAGCGACCATAACAAGCACGACCAAAGATTGGAGATGAGAAGCCATCGTTTGAGAAAATATATTATTGCTTTGTGGGTTACATCATAGTTAGAGATAGGATTTATAGAATGAAGATAGCCCCATTAGCTTGTTTCCTTGCTTGAGTTATCAACATAATAATAATATTTTAGTTCATCAAAAAATACAACCGGATATTGCTCCATACCATTGCCCCATATTGGCTAGAAGATGAAGTCAAATGAAAAACGATGTGATGCTATATATCAAATGTTAAGACCCTATTGACATTGACACTACTAAATTGTTTAGCTAATAAGTCATATTTTCAATGTATAAGTTATTATGTGTTTTATTCTTTATGAATTTTGGGAAAGAACTGAAGATTTCTACACATTGACTCCTTCTGAAACGAAAATATTCATGGAATTTGTTCCTAATAAGATTATCCTGTTCTTGTTCTTCTTTTTTTACTGATATATTATATATTTCTATTTACTATAAGGAAAGACCTTATGACAGACACATGAATAACCAGTTGACTCGTTCTTAACATTTAAAATCCTCAATTCATATGTGATCCAAAATATAAATTTTCTTCCGATTGACAAATGATAAATATATATATACCAGAGTCATCTATAAGTCGAGAAAGGCAGTATAGTTTGTGCCACATTTATCTTAGAGCTAATGACTTTCCCAGATATTTATTTGATGCTGAGAAGCTGAGAAACTGGTTCTTTTCTTTCTTTCTTTTTTGTTTCTGTAATTTCAATCATGAAGCAAATTGTTAGATGCCAATTTCTTCTTTGTTCATAGCATTCTTCTCTTGAACCAACCGGGTATGAAGACACACCAAATCTTAATAAAAGTTGGTGGAAAAGTAAAATTGTCACCCCCACTATGTTGCACCGACTCCGACACAAGACACGAGATATGACACGACACGACACTCCGACACGTTAATTCTAAAAAATGTTAAATTTTGACACGTTAGGGCACGTTTTGATATTACATCATATTTTTAATTCATGTAGTGTATATTATATTTAATATTCAATAATTTAATAAAAATATAAAGATAAACTTATAATACCCATCAATTTTGCAAAGAAACATAAGATATCTCAAATGTTTATATTGAACTCAATAAAATAGTAATCGTAATACAACAAATCTAATAGTTGAACTCAAGATGTAACGCAAGGTAATATTTGAACCTTTTTTTAGTCTTTGCAACGAGTATTGGAGTGTCGGGAAGTGTCGAAGTGTCGGTGAGTGTCAAGAAGTGTCGAAGTGTCGATGAGTGTCGAGAAATGTCGGACACGATACGTTAAGAATTTTGAAGTCTTATCATGCATGCTAATATCATTCAAAAGACCACAAGTTTGGGAATAAAATTAGCACACACTCCACCATGTTTTATCACTATGCAAGAGATATGCATGTCAGAACTCTGAACCCTTTCTTTTCGCGTGGCCCTAGGGGGTGGTGTGACACGGTGAGGATAAAACAAACACCAACACAGCTATTGCCCTACAAAACAAACAGAGACCGCAGAATGGTGTCATCAAAGTATGGGGGCGAAGAAACTAAACCATCATCTACTGGTATCACAGAGCTAAATTAGATATAAGATAATTCAACTCATCCTAAAGTTGGAATTATTAGGTAATATGTTACGACTCCCACATTAGTTGTATAGGAAACAAATGTGGGATTTATAAGGCCCAGTGGACACTCCCACTCTTTAAGCTAGCTTTTGAGATGGTGATCTCAATGTCCATAACAATTAGTGCTTTTTTTTTAGAGTTGAGGCCACGGAAAGACCTTCCTACAGGCTGGATTAAGGTGTCTTTGATACTGATAGGTGAGTAAGCAGATAATAGATACATAACAGACAATGCTAAACAACAAAGAAGATCCAGAGACAATAACTTGCAGGAAAGTTAAGTTGCTAATTGTGGCTGAAGAGTGGCAACTCTTTCAGCTACTAGTACATCAGATATGTCTTGCAGACCAAAAACAACCACAAATTTTGTAGTGATTTATAAGAGCTGAATTAACCTTGGTTGCCCATTATATGATAAGAATTGTGGTATGTTTATGCTTCCAATTTATTCAGATTTCAGAACATATCATTTTGGGATAAATATAAACAAGTAGAGCAAGAAAAAAAGTTGATATATGACAACCATCTAGAGCTTAGTCTATTATCATTTGACTCATTATTTTATCAAAATGACCCTAACCACACGATCTATCCGATTCTAATATCATCATTCTAAAAATCACTTAGTAACAACTGCCCAATTTTTTAGGGCATGATCCCTACGAAAGTAAGTCCTTTGTTTGGTCTGCTACATTTCATTTTCCATGAACATCATAAGCTGGTGGCCTTGTGTACATTTCTGTATATTCTGGTCAAAAGTCAAGAACACCCAATACCAGTGTGCAGCAAATGAACATCATAGGCAGGTACACGCATTTTTTTGCTTTGAAGCCCAAGTATAAACTTACTTTCGGAACACATGGACCAAATTAAGGCCCGTGACAAAACAAACCGAGGCCCAAATGTTTGAAAGTTCACAAATTAGTTTTCTTCTTGCATGTATTTTATGGGATTACATTTTCTCATCCAACATGAGAGGAGCTTTTATCCTATACACACAATCAACTGGGCACATTAGTTTAAATAAAAAAGGAAAATGAAAAAAAATATTAATATAGAAATCGAGCTCTCACTAACATGAGAGATGACTATTCCTACAACATGAGATTTATTTATCTCGTATTTTATATGGTATTAAGTATTAACAACAACAAAATAAAGCACTTCTTTTGGTAATTTAATTTTTTGAAATTAGGGTATACAATTTGAGATAAAATTTAGCCTCCATATTCAAATACCTAATACGATCAGTGTCTCATATTAAGTCTCTATACTGTCGTTGTAACCGAGCCAGAGAGAGAGAGACCAACCTATTTTTTTTTTTTAATTTATAAAATGGAAAAGCATGAAAATAGCCTATATACTTATAACATTTTGTTATATATAAACTATTATTTATAAATTAATTGAAATCTTTCACTTAAATCTAATCGGAAAAAAAAAAAAACTAATTTTCTTCCAATCAAATTAAGATGGTTGGTCACCTGGCTAAATTTAAGAACTATTCAAGGTTCTAACAAGTGTACAAAAGGTCTTTCTATCTATCCTGATACCAACCATTAGGTCTGGCAAGCATCTACTTTTGTCATCAAAATAATAGCAATATATAGAGGGAGTTTTTATCGAGTGGTCAACCTACAAGTAGCTTTGCTTCAATTATTATTTATTTTTTTTCATTTTTTAAGAATGGATCTTATCACAAAATTGTTCGTTATCTTTGATGATTTAATTATTACTTTTCTCTCCCTAAAATGAGGATAAGATGAATATTAGGTACGAATACGGTTGGAACTGACTCGAATATATTCACAGTTATTGATATCTCGATTTATTATTAACTTAATAAGCGAGCTCATGCGTTGAAGAGTTAAGAAATTTAGCTTATTTAGAGTTAAAAAATTTAGCGTATTTAGAGTTAAAAAATTTAGACTTAAGTATATATATATATATATATATATATATATATGAGTTTTATAATTCTCATGTTGAAGGAGAATTGAAATCTTATGTTATAGAGATAAAAAACATGTGGGACCTATGTGTTAGAAAAAATTATATGTAGGACCCATGTCAGCATAGAAATCTTTGGTGTGTAGGAAAATTGTAATTCTCATGTTAAATGGGAATTATAAAACCCTATATATATATATATATATAGAGAGAGAGAGAGCAAGGGGCAAGATCATTTGATATCGGTGTCAAATTCGACTCTGATTTTTAAGCATGGGATACCTTTGATTTTTTTATCTAACGGCTCTCATAACCGTTGTCAAACTTCAAATTTGACACAGGTGTCAAAGAATCTATATATATATATATATATATATATATATATATATATATATATATATATATATATATATATATATATAGAGAGAGAGAGAGAGAGAAATATTTCTCAAGTAACTTGAGATAAGTTTATCTCTGGCCACCACAAGACTACGTTGTTTTATTTATTTATTTTCTTATATGAATTGATTTACTTTTGAATGGTTATGATTTTCTTTTTCTCTCTCTTATTTTATCACCGTTGATTCATCTTTGTACGATGATGATTTAGTAGCCGGAGATAAAATTATCTCAATCAGCTTGAGAAACAATAAGCCCATATATATATATATATATATATATATATATATATATATATATATGGGTTTAGTGAGTGTAGAGTGACTGTATGTAAAATCCGGTCCAGTGCACAACGTTCTCCCGCAGTTGTACTAAAATTTATAACTATGTTCTCCCAGGAAAACACCTGAAGAACACCACTATGATATTTATTGCACTAAGTTCTCGCGGGAGAACTTAGTGCACTGGACGGTCGAGTGACTGAATTTTTAATTTTTCCTATATATATATATATATACACGGAAAAGGTTATATTTACAAATTTCTTATTTACAAACTCTTATAAACTACACTAAGTATGACCGGTCATACTTAGTGTAATTTGTAAAAAAAGTTTGTAAACGGATTCTTCCCATAATGTTTTCAATTTCGTACGTATTTTAGTATATATGTATTTGGGAAGAGTTATATTTACAAACTCTTACAACTAAATCTAACTGTTATAATTTATTGGGTCACACTTATTAATTAATTATTAATTTTCAATAAATTATAAGCATTAGATTGACGGAAATCATCGGTTAAGATTTGATTATAATAGTTTGTAAATATAATCCTAATTTTATGTATTTAATCTTATTTTTTACATTAATAATTTTTTTCAATTTATATATACACATTAAAAAAATATTCATTATAAAAATATTTATTGATTATATGATTTCAATTCAATTCCTTAAATTTGAGCGGATCGTGAGTTAAGAGTAAACTAAATTTGAACCAAATTATAACAATTAAACTCATTCTTTTAAGGGTAAAGTATGTGTCATTTTAAAGGATGTAAAGTTATGTCATTTTAAGAGAGAGAAAGAGATAGATAAAGGAGAAGAGAGAGAGTTGATAAAAAAAATAAAAGGTGTGGTTCTCACCTCTTTATGAGAGTGAAAGGATATAAGTTGTGTCATTTAAAAGGATAAACATTTTTCCCTTCTTTTAATGAATCAAACTTAAAACTAGATTTCTTTTTATCGATTTGAGTTTAAATTAAGTCTATTTTGACTCAAGTTGAGTCACTTTTTCACCCCAAATAACACGATACTAAGATAGAAAGAAGAGTCTATGTGTGTACTTTTAAAGGTAGTAAATTGTGTGTCTTTTTAGTGACTTATACAAAGTCTAACTGATCATATTTTGTGTAAATCTTAAAAGTTATTTTTTTTTACTTTACACGTAAGTGATGTGACTATGGAGAAAAAAAAAAGTAACTTTTCATATTTACACAAAGTCTAACCGATCAGACCTTAAAGGATACTTTTTTTTCCAAGAAATAAATACATATTTTCCCTTTTTCTTTACCTTTTTCAAGAAATATAAAATTCAAATCATCAGTCAATAATTTTTCATATTCTTCCTTGAATTGATTACACAAAAAAGAATAAGATATTTCCAACTTCAATCTATGAAAAAGTAACTAGATTTCACCTAGAAAAAGAAAGAAATCTAAACAAAGTGATAGTAACTACTTCGTGCATTGTTTTTGTTCTACTGTTCTACACCTGTCTCTTTCTCATCATGCATGATGCTTCCCTGTTTATAAATATAAACATTATTATGATACAACTCTAGAGGACAACAAAGCATTGACTCGAGGGCCAAGCCGATGAATATACATTATTAAATAATTTAGTATATATTTATGTCACATAACATATAATTAATTATCTTCCACAACTCAAAAGACGTCGTTCAGGAATTTGAAAAAAATATATATATAGATCATTTTGAGAATTTTATTTCTCTCTTGCAACATAAGTTTTTTCAAAATGTTCTGATTTTTTTTTCCAAAATAACATCGTTTAATTTTATTTTATTTTTGTCATTGAGATAAAGTAATTTTTAGTTATCCCAAAACGATATTGTTTTGGGATTGTGAGAAAAAAATGAATTATAATAATAAAGCTTAATGTAGCATCAAAATAAATTAATATTATAAAGATATATTTCTTCCAATCTCAAAACGATTTTTGGATTGAAACATTAAATCAAATATATATATATATATATATATATATATATATATATATATATATATATATATATATATATGGTAAAATCATTTCTGCAGCCGCTTTACATACAACAATGAATGGTTATGATTCTCCACATTTAATGTTTTTATCCTTTGTATGGTTATAATTCCCCGCATTTAATACTTTCAAGTATATATATGCCAAGTATTTGATTGTTGTACGTACAACAACCGCAAAAATGTAAATCCCTATGAGATAACTTTATCTCCGACTACTAAATCATAACTGTATAAAGATAGATCAACGGTGATAAAGAAATAGAGAGAAAAAGAGAATCATAACTATTCAAAAATGAACCAATTAATAATCCAGCCACAGAATTGCTAATGCACATGAAAATTTGTAATTAATTAGTCCAGTGTGCTGTACATGGTGATTGGAAAGAAGTTGGGCATTTTCTATGCCTTTTCCCTAACTAATCTACTAAAGTTTAATTTGTTAACATGCGATACACGTTCATAATAATCTGCGTCTCTGACAAGCGATCGATGGTTGTATGCATAAAGTTTTGAATTATTACTGATTGCTTAATTGGAACTTTTCAATAATTGGAATTCAAGTTTGACGCAATTTTGTCCTCAACCATTATAAAATCATTCTTGGGTATGTTTAACAGAGAAGCATCAACTTTACACTAAGAGATTTAGGACCACAATGACGCAAATCGCTAGCCAACCATAGCAGCCACTGCCAGTTATTTAGTGTCGTACTATAATGACTTTATTCTATGTTAATTAGGAGAGTTTATTATTGACGCATTATCAATTTGTATGCTAGTCCATTCCTAATTAATAATGTGAAACTTCCCCACTCTCAAACATTTTAATTAATTGTGTCTCACCTGTATTTTGAAAACCCATGTGAGTTATGTATCGTAAATTTCAAGTCTTGGACTTTAACAATCACTTTTTCCTTTCTTCTTTTGCTGATATAAAATAGGTTTAAGCCCAGGCTACACTCGAATTAAACGGGGTACCGGCAATTGCCATAACCCCGTGAAGTCCAGAGTGATTTTAACAGGGGTGTCAATTATTGAGATAACAAACTGACGTGAACTTGACAGAAAAATTTATGTTCGGATTGATCAATATTTAAAGGGTTTTCATTTTCTCCTTTAATATGACACAACAAAGTTTCCTACACACATAACATTTTGTGGGGCCCACACTTTTTAAAACAAAAAATTAAATAAAAATTAAGGCACGCAAAATGAATCTCTATAACATTACACAATCACTTTTCCTACAAAGTAACTCTTATAAAATCCATATTTAAATTCATGTTGTATTAACCAAATGATGGTGCTGCTCAATTGCTGCATGGGACTTGAGCATGTGGTGATGAAAATATGTGTTCGATTTTTCCCAATATCATCTTTGAAAGAATTTAAAACCTTAATTTGGACCCACCCAGAACAGGATTACCTTCCATAAAAGAACACATGATTTATAAATAAAAAATAAAAAATTGTGTCATATTCGTGTTGGAAGAATATGACACGTAAAAAATTTGTGTCGTATTACGTATCAACCCGCATTTGACTTGTACTTTTTAAAAAAATTTATCGGTATTTTTGTAATTAATTATTTTTTTGACAATTTGTGTCGTGTTGTATCGTGTCATGTCGTACAAAAAGTAATTTGTGTTGGTATCAAGAACTCATAAATTTCAATTTGTGTATTATTAGTGTTGTGTCGTATCAACTTATAAAATTTAATGGTCATATTTGTGTAAAAGATTTTGACACCTGTCATAATCTCGAATTAAAAAAGCATTAGATAATATTTTGAATGTTGATCTCAATATTATACACATAGCATGACACAATATATACCTTTCAAAAAAATAAGTTTGATTTTTAATAAAATTACTTTCTTTTAATATTTTCTGTAAAATTTTAAATATGAATTATTATAAATATAAAATAAATATTGAAAAACACAATAAATGTTTTCTCAGGCGTCCTAAAAATCTGTGTTAGGAATCATTTTTCTATTTATAAATAGGGAAATTATAGGATACTAATATCTCATGTCATAGACACAAAAAATATGGGTCTCGTTCATTTATTTATTTATTTATTTTAAATGAGTGAGTCACACATATTTTCTCTACTAATTTCCTATAACATAAAATTAGTATTTCTCTTATAAATATATCATATTAATTACTTAATATTCATTTATGTCATGAGGTTTGTTCTTAGAATAATATTGAACAAATCCTTAAAGAATAAACCCCAAAGGGTAGCTCAGTTAACAACTGAGCTTCCAAGGGTTTGCTTGAGTCAGGGGTTCAAACTCTGCCTCAAGCAAATTCTTGGAAATCTTTGGGGGCCAGAGGATGTGTCTCCCTCCTCGATTGGGGGATTAGTCTCATCCTTCCTCCAGTAGCAGATAGGGTCGTTGTTCCAATGAAGGGATAGCCTACAGGGCCTTACCCCGAGGGCAAGGTGACCGTAGGAGTTAAATGGGGATACGTCCGGTTTATACCAACAACAAAAAATCCTTAAAGAATAAAATTACTGTCATTTGACTATCATTGAATAA
The DNA here is from genome assembly GCA_032173675.1 of Gastrolobium villosum. NCBI lineage: Eukaryota > Viridiplantae > Streptophyta > Magnoliopsida > Fabales > Fabaceae > Gastrolobium > Gastrolobium villosum. Next base: position 16,493 of record JAVKPL010010708.1, read on the forward strand.
GTAGTTTAATATTTTTAGTAAACAAAAAGAATAATACGTTACTTATTTACTATTCTCGAAGTAAGATTTTATTTTGCAATTCCTTTTACTCTCCGCCACATGACAGATTGAACAAAATTAATAACATAATTAATCTTTCATTATGCAGCTTTCACATCCATAGTTTAAGGGGAAGAGACCCTCCTCATTTCTTGGACTTGTCATTTTGTTTGATTTCTTGACAAAATATATACATTCATGATTCAACATATAAACAAAAAGTTTAATGTTTGTCATATTATAGGAAATAAATTTATTTTTTTATACACATAAAATTATATAATTATATGAGGTTCATGTGAGCTCGTACGAAAAAAAGATAAAGAAAGAAAAAATATAGATCCCACATACTTTTATGTGTATAGAAGATAAATTTATCTCCTATAATATGGAAAACACTAAATCCATAAACAAATAGGACTTGGCATTAGGCGACAATTCTTTCTTAATTATGTAAAAATTGGAATCTTATTAACCCAAGGTGTCATTTTTTTTACGTGAAATAATTAAATAAAAGAGTAAAATATTTTTTGGATCCTCAACAAATGTTCTGGGATCCATTTTAATTTTTTGGGGAAAAAAATTGACTCATTGTCCCTCTGAAATTCAAAATAAATCCACGTTAGTCCATGTCCTTCTAAAATTCAACATAAACTCATGTTAGTCATTTTGAAGAATTAATATAGGCCTTCTTTGAATTCTTGAGAGATCATAATCTCGACTAATTATATCTATTTTAGATTTTAAATGAATCACAATTGATTTTTTTATCTAAAGAATTAAAATAGGTCTCATAATTTCTTTTAAAAAAACTCAAAAGCTACTTTACTCTAAATAAAATTATCAAATAGTAACTGCCAAACTATGATTTTGTCCAGTTTCATATTTAAAAAAGCTTATTTGGTTGCTTTAGCTTATTGTGATGTTTCAAGTCAAATCTTCCACGCCATTGCCTATTATGGACCACGTAAACCAAGAAAACAAAAACAATACGGAAATGTAAGCATCATCTAAAAAGTCCAATTCAATTAATTTGTGGGATCAACACACACCATCTTCTACTAACTACATGGGACCAGCTAGTTACCTTGCCACCTTTTTAAAGATGTCACGTAATTTCAGTCATATCTCATATATAAATGATATTCCAACTTTTTAACTAACTCATAATTACTGGCTCGAGACTTAAGCTTCACCAGAAATAACGTTCGAAGTTGTTTTTCTATCCATCTTGCATCCGTATTTAGATAAAACTTAGAGCTCAAGCTATTTTGCATTTCTTTGGCATATATAAAAGATAGTCTAATACATTAATGTTGTTGATATTATGGATGGGATTAAAGCAGGGCAATAAATAAGTCGTTATAGAAGTAAAAGTAAATGTTTCTCTCTTAATACTAATTAAGTATATGGGCTACTGCCCGCAGAAATTCAAGATGATATTATTGGCTATTTGAATATAATAGAATAAGTTTTTTTTTTTGCCTACTTAAAAAATTTTAAATTAAGAAAAGACTTGTCTATCTGATATTAAAAGTAATTCATCAACATTAACTGGGGTGGTAAATGAATTACAGGTATAATGTAACAGCCCGTGTTAACCCGGATTGTTAACATACTATCGTATTAAGCTATGCTTAATTAAGATGCGGAATAACTTTTTCTTTAATTCAATTATGACGTCATTAACTTAACCAACTTGATTACTTAATCATTTTCACAAAAAGTACTGCCTGTATGTAAATTGCAAGACAACTAACTGAATACCTCGTACATAAATATAATGTGAGTATCTAAGACCACACGACTACAACATGCAGCCTGGGTCAAAATCCTGATACTTTAAATACAACAGTGAATGAAAAGACAATAGTCAAACCATGTGGCATGGACAAACCCCATGCTCACCAAATAAGGCGACACTGCCCACAAACAGTCTCAACATGATAAATAAATAAAGCGGAAAACATAACAGCAGTCAGCATATCATCATATCAACTCAGCTCGGGCCTCCTGCCGCCAGAGCCCTCAACATTACCTGATCCTGAAATAAGCGTCCCCAAACGTGGGGTGAGATCTCTAACAAGAAATCTCAGTAAGACAAGGGGTCCTCAAGGAGTCTCCACCCCAAGCTCACTTACATGTGTAATATAAGTTCAAAAACAGTATTACAATATAAGTTCCAAAATCATGCGATGCAGCAATTAATCATGCCATGTGTGTTTATCAAATCTACTGGCCAGAGAAATGTAGGAATACGTCTATGCCTACATCAGTACATGGATACTACCTGCACCTCACCCACAGCTTCACCATCTTGTATGTACTACATACTCAGGTTTACCGTCTAGGTGGACACCACATGCATCTCATAAAAGCTCATTGCATATAAATAGCTCAACAGCATTTCCAAAACAATAAAGCATGTAACACAGCATGCATAAACCCATCCCCATGGGACATGGTGGAACATCAAAATGGCTAAACCGAGGACACGAAAGCTTACCTTGCAAGCTAGCTATCCAAGCCAAGAGTCCAACCACTCACAAGTCCAAAAACAACAGTATCACAATCTGATATGGACCAATAATACATCAATATTTATGCATCACAAGCATACAACTTAAAGACTACGCCTTTCTTTTACGTTTTACGTCTTAAGGCTTCCAACAAAGCCATAAGCCCTTAATCATATGATTCTGACTTAGTTCATTAATTACAGAAGTTAAACTTCCTTAATCTAGGGTCCACAAACCCCCAATAGCTTACTGTTCATACAGCACAGCTACTGTCTGCGCAAACCCAGGATATCCGGATATCAGAAGGGACATATCCGGATATGCCATATCCGGATATCACACTGGACATATCTGGATATGCCATATCCGGATACCCAGGTCCCATATCCGGATATCAATATCCGGATACCATATCCGGATATCTGTTCGACAAATATCCGGATATCTCACGACAGAATGCAGTTTCTGCATTTCGTGGATATCCAGTCCAAAGATCCCACTTTTAACACATGTACACGTTAAAGGATCCATTTTTAAGCATATACAAGTTCCCTTAGGTGTTGGCTACTTCATTTTAACCTTTTACATGCCAAGACATCAACTTTAAGCATTCAAAACTTAAGATCAAAGGTGTAGGAAACTTACCCCAAGCTTTAAGCAGAGTATAATGTGCTCTTGGAGCTCTCCAAAAGCTCCTCAACTCAGGCCAAACAAGGTGCACGAAAATGGTGCACAAGACTTGGTCTTTCTACCCAAAGGTTGCTTCTTTAAGTAGCAAAGTAATCACACCAAGCTCATACCACTCATACAACCCAAGACAACCCTTCACCCACTCAACACAGAAGCTGAACAGCCTCACAAGCTCCCCTTTCATCCTCACAAATGGCCTTCCTCACACACACAAAGTCTTTAGTGAAGAACAAAGGAGAAAGGTGATCAAAATGGTGGTTTCCCAAGCAAGGAAGAGGGTGGCTGCATGAAAGACACAAGCTGCAGCCCACACTCACGTGAAGAAGAAAATAGACCTAGGGTTTTGTGCCCAACTAATGAATATATAGGGGTTTGAGTCATGACGCGCAGTATTAGCCTTAATAGCAAAGTAAAAAATCTTGATCCCAAACTTTGGAATCTAGACCTACACATTTTTCTAAGATTTGTCATATTTTTATTTTATTTTTTGGAGCACCTTTCCGGTACGCGCTTTTCCATAGCCAGTATCAGTTCTGGCATCAGATTACGTTATTTTGACTTGAAACTTGTTTTACAAGTCCTACATAATATTCTAGTAATTATCATGTATTCGTTATAATTTTCCGGGATACTTTTCCGGTACGCATTTATACCGAGTAGCAGAACCGGTATCTGCGCTTTTCTTCCGAAAAGCGACTTTCAGCATTTTTACTCACTCAGTGTAATTATTTAAGCCCAATATTAATTATTTAGGTCAATTATGAAATCCTTTCCTAATTATCATAATTAATTTACTAATTACCTTAATTAACGGTGCGGGTTCTTACATTCACCCCACCTTTTTAAGGATTTTGTCCTCAAAATCAGAAACATACCTGTCTCGAAAGTCGGGATACTGTCGGAGAAGCTCATCCTCTCGCTCCCACGTGCATTCCTCGGGACTACGCCCAGTCCACTGCACCTTGACCATCGGAATGATCTTGCTCCTAAGCTGTTTCTCGCCTCGATCGAGGATCTTGAGTGGTCTGACGGGAGTCTTTAGGTTCTCCCGAACCTCCACATCATCCGGCTGCACCACGTGCGAAGGGTCTGCTATGTACTTCCGAAGCTGAGACACGTGGAACACGTCATGGATGTTGGCTAGGTTCGGAGGTAAGGCGAGTCGATAGGCAACTGGTCCTACTCTACCAAGGATCTGGTAGGGGCCAATGAATCGCGGGCTCAACTTCCTCACTCCGAGTGCCCGTCCAACACCGGTGACAGGTGAAAGTTTCACAAACACGTGCTCACCCTCACTGAACTCCAGTGGTCGATGCTTGACATCATAGTAGCTTTTCTGGCGATTCTGCGCCTGCTTCAACTTTTCTCTGATCATCTGGATCTGTAGGGTAGTATCTTGGACAAAGTCCAAGCCAAACAGCTCTTTATCTCCAACCTCAGACCAGCAGGTAGGAGTCCGACACCTCCTACCATACAGCGCCTCGCAGGGTGCCATGCCCAGACTAGCATGAAAACTGTTGTTATACGAGAATTCTACCAACGGAAGATACCTATCCCATGCAGAACCCTGCTCCAACGTGCAAGCTCTCAACATGTCCTCCAATGTCTGGATGGTCCGCTCAGTCTGTCCGTCAGTCTGAGGGTGATAGGCGGTACTCAATCTCAACTGCGTACCAAAAGCCTCCTGCAGCGCCTCCCAGAACCGAGATGTGAACTTCGGGTCCCTATCACTGATGATACTCTCGGGCACCCCGTGAAGCCTCACAATCTCGCGGACATATAGCTTGGCCAACTGCTCTGTAGTGAAGCTCACCTTCACTGGAAGAAAATGGGCAGACTTGGTCAATCTGTCCACAATAACCCAGATAAAGTCGCAACCAGCCTGAGTTTTAGGCAATCCCACCACGAAGTCCATGGAAATACTCTCCCACTTCCACTGTGGAATCTCAAGAGGTTGAAGTTTACCAGACGGTTTCTGGTGCTCGATCTTCACTTTCTGACATATCAAACACTTGGACACGTAGACCGCTATGTCCTTCTTCATACCCGGCCACCAAAAATTCCTCTTTAAGTCCAGATACATTTTCGTAGCACCAGGGTGGATAGTGAACCGGCCCTTATGAGCCTCTTCCATAACCTCTTCGGTCAATGGCCCTCGAGGAATAACAATCCTCTTCTGGAACAGCAACAAACCATCCTCGTTCCAAGACACACCGTCCTGGTTCTTCACATAATCGAAGCACTCTCTCTGCACTTGCGCCTCTTTAATTTTCTCCATCAGCTCATTAATCACCTCTGCTGTTTCCATTTCGAGCAGTGCGCCCCCAAACAAGGAGTTCACTCTCAAGTCTCTGAACTTCTCGATCACCTCGTAGTCGTTCATCATTAAGCTGGATAAGCTCACGGATTTCCGACTCAGAGCATCGGCTACCACATTGGCCTTGCCAGGATGATACCTCAACTCAAAGTCGTAGTCCTTCAAGAACTCCATCCGTCTACGCTATCTCATGTTCAACTCCTTCTGGTCAAACAGATACTTCAGGCTCTTGTGATCACTGAATACAGCAAACTTCATGCCAAACAGGTAATGCCTCCAAATCTTGAACGCAAAAACAATGGCTGCCAACTCCAAGTCGTGAGTCGGGTAGTTCTCCTCATGAGGTTTCAACTGTCTTGAAGCGTAAGCAACCGCTTTCCCTTTCTGCATCAGCACATAGCCTAGCCCTTTACCCGAGGCATCGCAGTATAACTCAAACTGTTCCGCAGGATCAGGAAGAACTAACACTGGAGCAGTAGTCAGTCTCTCCTTCAACTCCTGGAAACACTCCTCACACTCATGTGTCCACACGAATGGAGTCTCCTTTCGGGTAAGGCGAGTCATTGGTAGCACCATCTTGGAGAATCCTTCTATGAACCTCCTATAGTAGCCTGCCAAACCCAAGAAGCTTCTCACTTCTGTAACCGTCTTGGGCCTCTCCCAGTCCATCACGGCCTCAATCTTGTTAGGATCAACTGTAACTCCATTAGCAGAAATCACATGACCCAGAAATTTCACCGCCTTGAGCCAAAACTCACATTTTGACGGCTTAGCATATAGCTTTTTCTCTTTCAACACTTGCAAGACAATCTTCAAGTGCTCAGTATGCTCCTCCTCCGTCTTGGAGTAAATCAAGATGTCGTCAATGAAGACGATCACAAACTGATCCAGGTACGGCTGGAAGATCCTGTTCATGTAGTCCATGAACACTGCGGGTGCATTGGTGAGTCCAAACGGAATCACCAAGTACTCATAATGCCCGTACCTCGAGCGAAACGCTGTCTTTGGGACATCCTCCGGCTTTACCCGTATCTGATGGTAACCAGACCGGAGGTCGATCTTTGAATACACGCAAGCACCCCTGAGCTGATCCAGCAAATCATCAATGCGTGGAAGAGGGTACTTGTTCTTGATTGTCACCTTGTTCAACTGTCTGTAGTCGGTGCACAACCGCATGGTCCCATCTTTCTTTTTCACAAAAATGACCGGTGCTCCCCAGGGAGACACACTCGGCCGAATAAAATCTTTCGCTGAAAGCTCCTCAATATGCTTCTTCAGCTCCGCCAACTCTGGTGGCGACATCCGGTATGGAGCCAACGATATAGGCCCCACACCAGGCAATAAATCTATGGAGAACTCTATCTCCCTATGCGGTGGAAACTCAGGAATCTCCTCATGAAACACCTCGAGGAATTCCCTCACCACAGGAATGCCAGTGAGATCCTCCTGTGTCCCACTCACCAAACCTCCCAACATGACATAGCCAAATGCCCCTGCTCTCAAGGCCCTCCTCGCCTGCAGGACTGAAATGAACGGTGAGGAACTGGCTGTGGACCCACCCGGAGACATCACCACTTTCTTGGCACAGCAGTCAATCATTGCACAGTTTCTGGACAACCAATCCATGCCCAGAATAATCTCTAGGTTGGCCATCGGCAATCCTATCAGATCTACCGAGAAGTCACGGCCATCCCACTGAAACGCTACATCGCGATGAACAGTGGAGGTCAAACATTTTTCTCCGGTGGCGGTGGTCACCCGCATCAGTGGAGAAAGCACATCACTGGGCAACTCAAGCCCCACAGCAATAGGGGTAGCAACAAAAGAGTGCGTTGCCCCGGAATCAAATAGCACATCAACAGCTGAACCACCAATGGTAACTGTACCTCTGACCAGGTTCGGAGCTCTGTCCGACTGCTGACGATCCAACGTATACACACGCCCCGTAGTAGGTGGCACTGCTGGTGCCCCAGTAGGAACCATATGCAATGGCACAGCCTGCACTGCAGCAACTCTCGCCGTCGGGCAATCTCTGGAATAGTGGCCCTCCTTGCCACACTGGAAGCAAATCAACTGACCCGTAGAACACGGCCCAAAGTGTGACTTCCCGCATCCCGAACATCTGGGAGCAGGAGGTCTCGCTGTGTTCCCCTGAGTAGCAGTCTTTCTAAACTGGTTTGGCGCTTGCTTGGCCGCCAACTGTTTGCCCTTGCCCTTGTTTGCAAAATTTCGGTTCTTCCAGGTAGCAGAACCGCCGGTACTCTGTGGCACCTCAACCTTGGCCTTCTTGGCCTGACTCGCATGGTAGTAGTCCTCAATGTCGCGGTACTGCTGTACTAAAGCTCCGAAGTCTCTCGAAGCAGAACCAGCAAGATGTCCAGCAATGTCCTCGTTAAGTCCCCTCCGGAACTTAGCCGCAAGAAAAACGGGAGTCGGTCTCGCCATGCGGAAATGAGAGAACTTGACCAGCTCATTAAACTTGGCCAGGTACTCGTCGACAGACAACGAGCCCTGAACCAACCGGTCAAACTCCCCCTGCTTCCTCTCCTGTGAGTCATAAGGGAAGTACTGACCCAGAAAGCTCTCCTCGAAGAATGGCCACGTCATCACATGACCCTGCATCTCGTAGATGTGAGCAAGATTGGTCCACCACTCATGGGCCTCGCCCTCCAGCATGTAAGTGGTGAACAACAGCTTCTGCAGATCGGACACTGCATGATCCGGAAAATCTTGTCCAGCGCCTGTAGCCATCTGGCAGCAGCAATGGGATCATAAGATCCGTCGAAAGTAGGTGGCTTATGCTTGCGGAAAGCATTCAGCCGGCGATCGATCTCGTCACGATCCTCAGCAAATACGGGGATAGTCTGCATGGCCCCCGTCAAGTGACTGCCCTCACCTATCTGACTCTGGGTGTCCTCCTGTTGACTAGGCGGAGGTGGAGGCGGTGGCGGCGGTGGAGGTGGTGGAGGACCCTGGCCAGCAGCAGGACCAGCCCTCAACTCCTCCAACATGACCCTCATCATAGTCATGTTGGCCATCCGGTTCTCCTCCAGAACCTCTGCCGTGGCTCGTCTGTTCGCATCTCGTATAGCGTCCAGCATTGCCTGATTTGCCAACCTCGTGGCTTCCTGGTCGGCTAGTCGGGCCACCTGCATCTCAGCCAATGCAGCCAGGATAGGATCCGATTGATCCTCGCTCGTACTCGTGTTCCTCCTTGGTGGCACCATGACTCTGCACAAGTTACACAAAGAATGAGTTGATCAGGCCCACGCCATGTGGTCACATATGCATTATCATAACACACACCAGTCAGAGAGAACGCAAAGTAGACACGCAACGACACATCCTAAGTTATTGCAATACATACAGGCTTTTCCCTAGAAAGTGCTCTGATACCATAAAATGTAACAGCCCGTGTTAACCCGGATTGTTAACATACTATCGTATTAAGCTATGCTTAATTAAGATGCGGAATAACTTTTTCTTTAATTCAATTATGACGTCATTAACTTAACCAACTTGATTACTTAATCATTTTCACAAAAAGTACTGCCTGTATGTAAATTGCAAGACAACTAACTGAATACCTCGTACATAAATATAATGTGAGTATCTAAGACCACAGGACTACAACATGCAGCCTGGGTCAAAATCCTGATACTTTAAGTACAACAGCGAATGAAAAGACAATAGTCAAACCATGTGGCATGGACAAACCCCATGCTCACCAAATAAGGCGACACTGCCCACAAACAGTCTCAACATGATAAATAAATAAAGCGGAAAACATAACAGCAGTCAGCATATCATCATATCAACTCAGCTCGGGCCTCCTGCCGCCAGAGCCCTCAACATTACCTGATCCTGAAATAAGCGTCCCCAAACGTGGGGTGAGATCTCTAACAAGAAATCTCAGTAAGACAAGGGGTCCTCAAGGAGTCTCCACCCCAAGCTCACTTACATGTGTAATATAAGTTCAAAAATAGTATTACAATATAAGTTCCAAAATCATGCGATGCAGCAATTAATCATGCCATGTGTGTTTATCAAATCTACTGGCCAGAGAAATGTAGGAATACGTCTATGCCTACATGAGTACATGGATACTACCTGCACCTCACCCACAGCTTCACCATCTTGTATGTACTACATACTCATGTTTACCGTCTAGGTGGACACCACATGCATCTCATAAAAGCTCATTGCATATAAATAGCTCAACAGCATTTCCAAAACAATAAAGCATGTAACACAGCATGCATAAACCCATCCCCATGGGACATGGTGGAACATCAAAATGGCTAAACCGAGGACACGAAAGCTTACCTTGCAAGCTAGCTATCCAAGCCAAGAGTCCAACCACTCACAAGTCCAAAAACAACAGTATCACAATCTGATATGGACCAATAATACATCAATATTTATGCATCACAAGCATACAACTTAAAGACTACGCCTTTCTTTTACGTTTTACGTCTTAAGGCTTCCAACAAAGCCATAAGCCCTTAATCATGTGATTCTGACTTAGTTCATTAATTACAGAAGTTAAACTTCCTTAATCTAGGGTCCACAAACCCCCAATAGCTTACTGTTCATACAGCACAGCTACTGTCTGCGCAAACCCAGGATATCCGGATATCAGAAGGGACATATCCGGATATGCCATATCCGGATATCACACTGGACATATCCGGATATGCCATATCCGGATACCCAGGTCCCATATCCGGATATCAATATCCGGATACCATATCCGGATATCGATATCCGGATATCTGTTCGACAAATATCCGGATATCTCACGACAGAATGCAGTTTCTGCATTTCGTGGATATCCAGTCCAAAGATCCCACTTTTAACACATGTACACGTTAAAGGATCCATTTTTAAGCATATACAAGTTCCCTTAGGTGTTGGTTACTTCATTTTAACCTTTTACATGCCAAGACATCAACTTTAAGCATTCAAAACTTAAGATCAAAGGTGTAGGAAACTTACCCCAAGCTTTAAGCAGAGTATAATGTGCTCTTGGAGCTCTCCAAAAGCTCCTCAACTCAGGCCAAACAAGGTGCACGAAAATGGTGCACAAGACTTGGTCTTTCTACCCAAAGGTTGCTTCTTTAAGTAGCAAAGTAATCACACCAAGCTCATACCACTCATACAACCCAAGACAACCCTTCACCCACTCAACACAGAAGCTGAACAGCCTCACAAGCTCCCCTTTCACCCTCACAAATGGCCTTCCTCACACACACAAAGTCTTTAGTGAAGAACAAAGGAGAAAGGTGATTAAAATGGTGGTTTCCCAAGCAAGGAAGAGGGTGGCTGCATGAAAGACACAAGCTGCAGACCACACTCACGTGAAGAAGAAAATAGACCTAGGGTTTTGTGCCCAACTAATGAATATATAGGGGTTTGAGTCATGACGCGCAGTATTAGCCTTAATAGCAAAGTAAAAAATCTTGATCCCAAACTTTGGAATCTAGACCTACACATTTTTCTAATATTTGTCATATTTTTATTTTATTTTTCGGAACACCTTTCCGGTACGCGCTTTTCCATAGCCAGTATCAGTTCTGGCATCAGATTACGTTATTTTGACTTGAAACTTGTTTTACAAGTCCTACATACTATTCTAGTAATTATCATGTATTCGTTATAATTTTCCGGGATACTTTTCCGGTACGTATTTATACCGAGTAGCAGAACCGGTATCTGCGCTTTTCTTCCGAAAAGCGACTTTCAGCATTTTTACTCACTCAGTGTAATTATTTAAGCCCAATATTAATTATTTAGGTCAATTATGAAATCCTTTCCTAATTATCATAATTAATTTACTAATTACCTTAATTAACGGTGCGGGTTCTTACATATTGCGAGAGTCTTTGACTCGACTCGTGAAGACCTAAATTTACATGTCTAAAATTGATTGTTAGAATCAGACTTGAACTTGTATAAAAGCTCTTTTAATAAAAATGTTTTAGGCTCTAATTCAAAAGTTCGGCCTTATAGCATCTCAGGCTGGTCTAGTATATTAATTTTTATTTTTATTTTTTATTTTTATACTACTTGTAATAGCTCTCTCTCCTCACCTTTTTTATTGGTTAAACAGATTTTTTGAATGATTTTTTCTATATTATACTGTTTAGATATATATTAATTTATTAATATTTATAGAATATTCTGTTTGGATAGATTTTTGTTGTTTTATTTTTTTTTAAACAAGCTAAATCAGACTTTTATTTTTTGTAAATAAGTCAAGCCACATGCTGATAATTATATTCATAACAGGTAACAAGTTTGGTCAGGCTAATACATTTAAACACAAATTTAATCTTTTAAGATCAAATCTCGACTCGTGAACACTCTTACTTATAATAGGATTACATATTGTCTACTAATAATATGTCTTAAAAGTAAATTCAAATTCTGAGTTTGCAAGAGCCAAAAGTCAATTTAGTGAGCTAAACTCTCATTGGATCACACTTAGTAATCAATTATTAATTTATCTTAAAATTAAATTCAAATTATAACATTTATAATTTATTAGATCATATTTATTTAGAAACAGTTATTTTTATTAATAATTTTGTATTAAAGTCGTAGAGTTAATTAACACGTGACTTAGGGTTAATTTTGTTTAATATTATTAAGGTGAAAGATATATCCACAAAAGATAACTTTGGGGTCGTAATATTTTTTTTTATTATTTAGGATATTTTTAGTTATTTAATATCTTACATTGAGTTTTTCATTTCACGTAGGCTAGGTTTTTTTTTAAGTTATAGTTATTTTTTATTTTGAATAATATTATAAAAATACAATATACCATCATTCGTGCACGATTTTAAGTAGAAAGCATTACAAGTAAAAAAATATATACACAAAAAAAAAAATTCAGCTGTCATCGTTTTTGTACAGTAATGACATTCCATACATGTGGCATTGATAATTGATTAGCTAGGACATAATGATGTCTGACTTATATATAACACACGTTCCTCCAACCCAAAGTGTATTATAAATGTGTAGATGTTGAAGTCTTAATAAAATCTTAATAAAGATGCATCAAAGTCTACTCTCCATAACCCATTAGGATTGATTTAACGGTGAGGAATTTGATTAATTTGTATTAAATTATATATTCAATTCTTATTTGTATATAAAAAAAACACTCTCCATTTAAGCCACAAGGACTCGTTCATAAAAAATAAAAATAAAAAAGCCACAAGGATTCGTATAGTAGTGAGGGATCTCGATAGTTTGTGTTAAAATAAGCTATGAAGCACCGACACTTAAAAAATCCTGACGTATCGTGTCCGACACTTCCCGACACTCTCCGACACTCCGACACTTCCCGACACTCTAACACGCGTTGTAGATATTCAAAAAATGTTCAAAAGTAGCGTTGCATTGCGTTTTTAGTTCAAATTATTAGATTCATTGGATTACTATTACCATTTTATTGAGTTTAATACAAATATTTGGGATATCTTATGTTTCTTTGCAAAATTGATGGGTGTTATAAGTATAACTTCATTTTTTTGTTAAATTATTGAGTATTAAATATAATATACATTATATAAATTAAAAATAATATTTAATATCGAGACGTGTCCTAACGTGTCGAAATTTAACATTTTTTAGAATTAACGTGTCGGAGTGTCGTGTCGTATCGTGTCTTGTGTCCCGTGTCGGTGTCGGTGCTACATAGAAAATAAGTTTGATAAAGTCTCACATTAGTTGGTAATTGACTGAGTGAAGTTCATATAAGTCGAATGAGCCATGAATCTAACGTCTTAAGATTTTAAATTGAAATATGGTGTCGGTCTGTTGGACCCACTTAACGTGGTTGGTCTTAGGGGTGTTCGCGATCTGGATTGGATCGGTTTTGAAAACAAAGATCATCTGATCCAATCCCTTCGGTTTGATCATGTAATCATCCATTCGGTTTGGATTTTTTTTTCAAATCCAATCCGATCCAATCCAATTTCTTTCAGTTTGGATTGAATCGGTTTTCGATTTTTTGAAAATACTAAAAATTACTTCATGATTATTGTGCAAATAACATCTTTGTATATATTGATTTTATAATTTATTTATTTTTGAAATACAAAAATATCAGTAAATGATAATATAATTTTTTTTGGGTAATGAGATATGAAACTCTACACATATTAGATTTTGTCGATAAGATTTGACTAAGTTTTTTCCTTAGGTTTAGTTGATGGGTTAATGGATTTGGGTTTACAAATTTTTGATCTATGATTGGGGAAAGACCCAAGTAGGTAGAGGGGAATTAGTATATTGGATTGGATCGGTTTTTATCAACTAATCTGAAAATTGATCCAATCCAATTAAAATTTACGGTTATTTTTTTGGTTTTCGGTTTTTTAGTTTTCAATTTATTCGGTTATCGATTTTTCGGTTCGGTCACCATGGTTTGAATCGGATTGGATCGATTGATGAACGCCCCTAGTTGGTCTAGCTTAGCCTAGCTATTAGTGGTGGTCTCTCGCCATGAGCTTGCATGACAGTTTGTATAAGGTCATAAGTTCAAACCTCGGTGCTACCCTTATATCAAAAAGGTGTAATTTTGAAAACGTTAAAATAGTTGAATAATCAAGGAAAGTACAAGTGTAAATGGGTCAAATAGCTTATCTTTGGCCTGACTCATTTTAAAATTAATATAGGTTTTTAGCTCATTAAAATATCTTTATAAAAATCGAGTCACATACCCATTTAAAAGGTCTGCCCTCTAGGATTTCAGGCTTGGCCTTATATTTTTAATAAAATAATTTTTATTTATTTTATTTTTCTAATCCTATGAATTTGGTTATTAATTTCTAATTGTTGGGTAAGTGGCTTCTTACATAGGATGCAGAAGAACATCTAGAGGGGGCGAATAGGTATTTTTAAATTTACAGAGTGTAACAGCAGAAAACAAAAAGTATTAATTCTGCTACAACACTTTTAATATGTCACCAGAAAGCCGCTATAGCACTTCCAAACTAGAAATCAGTATTACTTTAAGTCTCTAAAAAGATTATTCAAAAATTAAATCAGAGAGACAAGAGACACACGATGTATCCTGGTTCACACCCACTAAGCCTAAGTAGGGTGCTACGTCCAGACTAAAGTCGCTCCAAATATTTTATTTATCACAATTGTACATGTTTTACAAACACGCGTCACACAAGCAATCAAACAAATTTTCAACAACCTTCCTAGTGCCTACACTGCTCCAAGCTCTAAGAATCCTCTCAAACCGAACCTACGGAGTTCACTAAATCCTCTCACACAAGACCTCCTCTCTCCCTAGTGGATTCTTGAGGCTCTAGGCCTTAAGACACACTCTCAAGCCAAGCAAAAGGTCGCCAACCCACATGGTTGCACCCACACACCTAGGACAGATTTATAGCACACAATTACTCCACTTTAACAACCAATACAGAATTTTCAAAATTGTAACAAGTGAAAAAACCCAAAAATACAGTGTCCTGTCACACCAAATACATAGTAATATCAAACTAAGCTCCACGAATTTTTTGTCATATGCATAAAATTAAACCAATGACATATGTATCAAAATCTCTAAAATTTATGCACTAAGGAGCTTGGATATTACAAAATTAATTTTTAATCAAGAGACACCAAGAAATCTAATTTAAACAGAAAATATCGCAATGTAAACGAAAAAATCGGATTCAGAATTTTAACAAAAAATCTCTAAATTAATGAACAACTCAAGAGATTTAATATTCAGATTATACCACTCAAAATTCCCAAAGCATATGAACTAATAGATCAGGAAATTTCATATTAAATGCTTCAAATCAAAGATTCATAAAAGATTTAAGTTGTTTAGAAAATACCATAATAAAGCCCTAAATTCTTTGTCAAAGAACCTCAAATTTTTCTGCAAGAAAAAATGCAGTCACCCCAAAGAAATAAGGAATCAAATCTTTCTCCAAGAAGATATGAAAATTGAGAGGTGAGAAAGAGGGTAGAATCAGCGCTCATTTCTTTATTTTTCTCAGAAGATGGAAACTCAAGAAATCGCGAAACACAGAGAGAATGAAATGTTGAAAATCAGCGCAATAAGACGAATCCGAACTTCTGCAGAACGAATAGTGTAACGCCTGGCCACTTGCAAGCATCAACGAATGTCCCCACACACTAACACGATACTTTTCAGCTTTCCGGTGTTATTCGATTCATTCATGTACCCCCGTCACTGGAAGTCTGCCAAGAGCCGCTCCTTGTTCGTGCCCGCACCGGCGATCACTCCCTGCCCTCGTCAACGCCCGATATGTTACATGCCCACCAGCTTCCGCCTGGTTCGTCCTCGAACCACACCGTACTGGATGAGAGGCCTGACTCTGATACCACTTGTAACGCCTGGCCACTTGCAAGCATCAACGACTGTCCCCACACACTAACACGAGACTTTTCAGCGTGCTTTGTCCTCACTCGCACACTTCCCGGGAAAACTTCCCAAGAGGTCACCCATCCCAGAATAGCTCCAAGTCAAGCACGCTTAACTGTGGAGTTCTTTCGATCTGAGCTACCGAAAAGTAGATGCATCTTGTTAGTATAGGTAGTACCAATTAATTCTTATAAGTTATCCTTAGTTGTGCTGTCCTATAAAGCACAATCTCTGGAATCCCTGTCTTTTCGATGTTATTTGATTCATTTATGTACCCCTGTCGCTGGAAGCCTGCCAGGAGCCGCTTCTTATCCGTGCCCTTGCGCACCGACGATCATATCCCGCCCTCGTCAGCGCCCGGGATGTTACAAATAGCACAGTGCAAATCTCTTTCTTTTTGATTGGTAAAGTGTGTTACCTTTAACACTTTTTACCATTATATATTATTTTCACGTAAGTCCAACGACGTGTCAAATAGTGGGGCATCTCTAATAACGTTATTTTTTCAATTTGGTGTAATCATTAAATGAGTTTTATTATTATATTATATTTAATTTCACCGACCAACGTTACTTTTTAATTCAAAACTTACTTTTGTTTATCATATTATTATTTTGTTTTGCAAAAGTTAAAACCCATATAACATAATTGGAAGCTATATGCACATTGCTTTACAATTCAATTACTATTTCTTCTCCTTTTCTTTTTTTCTTTTTTTAATTTTATTGTATTTTTAACATAATATTAATCATTATTATTTATTATGAAATTTGCATGATATGATGCAATGATATGCATTGGAGCTTAGGGATATACTATATTATATAGTATAGTTGGTAACAAAATTTCTAAAAATATCTAATCACTTGTATCTTCAAACTCCATCTTCAATTTGAGACTTTTTGTAAACCCTTTGTCATGATCAAAATTTATATTCCATAATGCATAGGAGGTCTTCACTTACTCTATTTTTTCTTTCTAATATTTTATTTATGTGGCTATATTATTATATAGAAACTTTTTTATTTGTTAGAGTGATATACTATAAAATCATTGATGGACATTCACTTATAAGTTTAAGCTTTTAGGTGAGATGGTTGCTTCACATAGTCGATTATCACAGGATCACGAGTTCGATCTTTACCGACCCTAACTTTCTAGTGGAACTTATAAGTCAACACAAGTTAAATTCAAAATATGGGCCTGTGAAATATCAACTCTTCAAGCCCTAAGGGCTATTGCTTAAGGGGTTATATTAGAGAGATATACTATTAAACCATCGATGAGCCTTCACTTACAAAGTTTAAACTTTTGAGTTGAATTGCGCTTTACGTTATCATTTTAAGGTATACAACTTTTTGTCATTTTAAGTGAAATGATTATGTACGCGTATTTGTTGGTTTTTAACAATACTTTATCCTTCTCTTTTCTCCTAATTTTGTTGAGGAGAGATAAAGTAAAAGGCCAGCAAATATATATCATATACTATTTTTTTTTTGAAAGATTATATCATATACTATTGTTACATTTAAAATGACAAAGAAAATTATATCTTTTAAAATGATAAGCATTTTTCACATTATTATATATGTATAAGGAATTATTTGGATATGTTTTAAAGTAATATTTTCCTTTTGTTACTGAAATTATGCAATACATGAGTGAGTGAATATGTTTCTTTATTTCGACATTTAATTAAGCCTTTCGTATCCTTCCCCTTATTTTTGTTTTTAATTTCCAATAACAAAATTTAATTATCAATATTTTTCATTCTATTACATCAACTTAATTAACATAAAAAAATTTATAATCTATGATTTAAAGAGTGCAATGTGTTATTTTTGAACGCTTGGTAGGCCTAATGAGACATGCTAAATCTTGTTTTTTTTTTTTTAAACTAAACAGACCAATCTTATAATTTAACTTGTGTTAAGTTATTAAGTTAAGTCAAACTTATAATATTTTATATTTACACCCCTAAAAGCAATATAATTGGTTTAATTGAAAGCAATAAATAAATGAAATTGACCAAGGCAAGAATGAAGCTGGTGAATAAATGAAAGTTGAAGAAATGTATCAATGTATACATGATTTCCTTTTTCATAACAAAGCCCTGGAGAAAAAAATTCATCGTTGACTAAGTTGTATCTTTGAGCCACTAATTGTGATTCTTATCACACTTCAAAAATAATAATAATGATAATAATGACAATAACATATCAAAATGTAGGCACATCCTTTATTCAAGAACAAGGAGAAGAAATCCATCAAACATGCTACTATGGCATCAAGAAAATGCATGAATCCATATTTGGCATCAAATGTGCTATTATGTGTTTGATAAACCTTTAGTTTATCTTATTTTATAGACTAAAATAATATGAATTATCTAGTTGAACAAGTCAAAAACTAGGGTTTAAGATGATAATTATAAACATTATCTGAATTTTGTTTAATTGAATCATCTTTGCTATTTTTAAGGGATTTGTTGACAAAAGGAATCAAAGATGAAGATTGGATAAAGATCACAACTAGAAGAGATGATAGAGGAAGATCAAAAACAAGATAGATTTGAGATCTTATCAAGTTGTTAGAGAGGAGGCTTAAGCCCCCATCTTGAAGATTAAGCCTCCAAAAATCAGCAAAAGCCACTGCCTGAGGGGGCTTAAGCCCCCAAATTCATGCTTAAGCTCGCTCCAGTTAAAAATTCCTCTTCGATGAAGGCGCTTAAGTGCCCAAATTCAAGCTTATAAGCGCCCTCAGACAGACCTGCATTATTGTCCCAGGAAGCTTAAGCCCCCAAATTCAGGCTTAAGCTCCCATCAGCAAGCTTAAGCGCCCCACAACAAGCTTAAACGCCCAGAAAACCCAACTCAGGCCCATTTGAAGTATTCTACTAGGATACGAATTCTTTACCCTTAAAAACACATTTGGGGTCAGAATTAATCATTCTTGACATATTGGAAGAGAGTCCTGGGCACTTGGAGGCAGAAGGAAGCGGAGAAACCCATCAGTTCATGTTCGTGAAGAACAGTAGAGAAAGAAGATGGAGCACACGATGATGGTGGATGAAGAGAAATGTCTTTGAACCGATATAATCCATCACTACCAAGAACACCTTCAAGAAGAATTTGGTGAGAATCCTGTGATTTCACAAAGCAAGAGTGAGGATGAAATTCAAAATAAAAAAAATTATCTTTGGCAAATTGATTCACACTGACCAGATTCTTTGTTATAGATGGAACCAAAAGAAGATTATTGAGAAATAGAGTAGTGTGTAGTTTTAAAGGAGATGAAAATTGTGAAGAGCCTACTGCTGTTATAGCCAAACCTTGACCATTTCCTAGCATGACTTGATCAGCTCCATTCAGTTGTGTACTTTGAAGAACATTTTGTGGGTCCGAGGTGACATGATGGGACGCCCCAGAATCTGGAAACCACTCCAAACCTTGCTGAGATGATGGAGGAGTAGGAAGAAGGCCTTGCAAGTTATATGTAAAGGTTTGAGTGGTCAATAAAGCATGGGATTGAGGTTGATTTTGTTGAATGCCCTGTTGTTGTGATTGTTGGAGGGTGTTTTGGAAAGTGTTTATGCCAGAGAAAGATGGAATTTGGGACTGATTAACACCTTGTTGTGCTTGAGATGTTTTGGTGAAAAATGGCTGATATAGTTGAGGAGACAAGATGCTTTGATTTGGTGAGAAAGGTGGTGTTTGTGAGGTTAAATATTGAGAATTAGAAGATGGTAGTTGTGTGGGTACAAAAGTAGATGGTGGCTGTGTGGGTACAAAAGTGGGGTCAAAACGATGCCAGCATGAGTGAACCTCGTGTCCAATTTTATAACATAGTTGGCACTGCAAATTACTTCTTCCACGTCCTCTACCTCTGTTTCCCCTTCCATTAGAGCGGCCTCTACCATGTCCAGCTAAATCAGATGTCCCCCTAAAAATTGGGAGGAATTACTGCATGCTCTGTTCTGAAGACTGAAAAACATGGGCAAACAGAGACTGGTTTGGGGCTGTGTTAGAGGGTTTAGAAGGAACAGATGCAGTAGGGTGTATATTTGGGTAATGAGTTGCATTAACAGATATTGAATCACTAAGCCAAGACTCATGATGTTTAAGGAACCTGGACTCTTGAGACAACAACTCAATTTCAAGGTCATCAACAGAAAGTGGGCTCTCACGGGCATGGACAGTTGTAATAAAAGAGTCATACTCTTGAGGAAGTCCTTCGAGTATAAGTTCAACTTGTTCTTCATCAGATATTGGAGATCCGATGGCCATGAGTCCGTCTGTGAGTGTTTTAATTCGAGCAAGGTATTCTGAAAAATTTCTTCCTCCCTTTTTAATGCTTCGTAACTCTGCGCGCAGCTGTCTAGCCTTTGATTTCAGAAGCCCATTAAAGTATTTATGTATTTTCTCCCATACTTGCCATGAATGAACAAGACCCAACACTTTATTCAAGATGGGTTCTGATAGAGTGGTCATAAGCCATGAGAGAAGGGTCTGATCTTGAGTTTCCCAAGCTGTATATGCTGGATTAACTTGATCTGCAGCACGATCTTCCTCAGTAAGGTATCTATGAGGAATTTGTGGGTTGATTAGATAACGTTGAAGCTGGTGAGACTTTATCACTGGTTCAACCAGCTGCTTCCAGACAAGGAAGTTACTCTCTGTGAGTTTTACTGTTATATGATGGGCAACGAGCCCAGATTTGGATTCGGCGGAAGCCATTTGGTAAGGAAGGGTTTGGTTCAGGCCCTCAAAGAGAGCTCTGATACCATCAGAGAGAAACGAAGAAAAGAGGAGAAGATAAGAGAGAGAGAGAGAAAGCTGAAATATTATATTCTTGACCTAATTAAAAAAAGGCACTGTACAATACATATATAGAGTTGTAGTTGGACAACTCAGCAAGAAAAGAAATGTTCTAGAATATGTACAGCTCATCCTATTCTAACAGATATAATTACAATAATATCCCTAATACATGTTATCAAATTCTTTCCAAATACAAATCACGTCACCTTACTTCCAATTGTCCAACTAAATTTGCGATAGTGAATTGGTGCTTGAGTTTAATCCTCGTGAGAACGATCTCTTACACGAACACTTTATTACTTGTACGATCGGTGCACTTGCCGTGAGTATCAACAATGATAATAATGACAATAACATATCAAAATGGAGGCACATCCTTTATTCAAGAACAAGGAGAAGAAATCCATCAAATGTGCTACTATGGCATCAAGAAAATGCATGAATCCATATATAGCAAGTTAGCCTATGGTCAACGTGAAATCACTTCAAAACTTGCATGAAGAAACTGCATACATTCATGCAGAACCTGTTCGCACTTGAAGAGTGTCCATCACATCCTATCAAATTCAAAGCATGCAGTTTAAGTTTTAGATGAAATAAAAAAAAATTGAAGAGTACCGTAGTAGCGCGAATATACATATAGTTTGAAAATCTGCATATAAAAGAAAAAAAATATCAAATGCTTTTTTTTTATGTTAGAAATTCATCTAAATCAAACCATAATAAATGAAAAAATGTATTTAGCGTCAATTGTAACCATTGCTTATACCAAAAATGAACCCTCGTGGAATGCCTGTTTTTTTTTTAGCGTATATCGTAAATGTCAAATTATTTAATGGTTTAATAATGTGAAAATAAATCAAGACCAGGTCAAAAGATATAATCGGACTGGTTTGAGTTTCTCCAGGAATATTGCCTGAAATATATAATTCATGCATATGAAAAATCATATTAATTAGCTTAAGCATTTTAATTTCTACATATTTAACATAATAAAATTGAAAATAAATTAAAGTGAAAATTACAAAGTGAAGGAGTCTCACTCTTTTCTACAAACTAAATACTTACACATTACCAAACATCATTGGCACAGATGGTAAGAAATCTGGACCGCTTAACTATAGGTCTTGAGTTCGAGTTATAGGAATGGAAAAAAAAATTTAGGAGAGTTGTCCCTTTTAATAGGGTCCAACAAGTGCTCGAACCCGGGAATGTAGTCTAAAAGATGAACCGGTTCAATTCAACAAATTTTACTTATTTATCTAAATAGTATATGGGAAAAATAAAAATAATGTTGTAGGAAAGTTGTTAGGTTATGTTATAGAGATAGGGATTGTGGGACCCACACTTTTTAAAAAAAAAAAAAAAACAATGTAAGAGGACGAGTAATCGAGCATGGAGTGGAGATAAAATTATTCATTTATGAGGTAAAAGTTACGGATTTAAATTTGAAAATAAAATATCTTTATAAATATGCAAAAATAATCTATATTCTTACTAGTCGATATTTAATGGAAAATAATGATTTTATTAAATAATAACCGTCTCATTACGTTTTGAAGAAGTTTGAGGCCTTCCTAAGATGTGTCTTCCCGATTAGACTTGAAAATGAGACATCCATGAAGAGGCAAGCACCAACTCTACATTCCGTAGCCAGTGGATGGAACTCAAGCTCATAGCCTTTGAAGATGTAATCTAACCCACACACAGGGACAATATATTGATGACAATCTAAATTAAATGCTATTATTATATTATACAATGTGCAGCTTCATGCTATTAAATAAATAAAACTTGGGATTTATTACTCTCTTTTTATAAGAGATAATTTTTCTCATATTTTTCACTTTGATTTTTGCACTCTCCTTTTTCTTCATTTTTCTTGTAATGCTGGAACTCACTCATCTTCTTTCTACCACATAAGATACCTTCAATAAAAGAAGTGTAGTATTTTCCATAAAACTCATAGTGTAAGCTTTTTTTATTAATATGATTAAATTTATTTTTTAAAAATTCTAAAAAATGCATTTAAGTATATTAATAAAAAGAATTAGACCTATAAGTTTTATTTATTCAATAGCGTGAAGGTGTACATTGACTTGCAGGTTTATCTAATTTGCAACGAACAGATGTTTACTGGTCCCATGATTTAGGGACCAGAAGTTGAAGAGGATTTCTTGGCAGCATTTCTGCCGTAAATAATTCATGTTTCGTGTGAGAATTATCTCATTTTGCCGTACATACATTAATTTGCTAATGTCGGTCGAGGTGAAATTAAAAAGAAGCGGATTATTCTCCCAACATCCTTTTCAATACACGTAAACTAGAAGCCAAACATTTAATAAAGTTCAAAAAAAAAAAAAAAGTCAAGCATTTATTTAGCATAATCAATAATTTATAAACAAAGAAAATAGCCAATTTAGTAAGCATGAGTTTCTTCAATCAACGCAAGCCGGTTTCACGCATTTTTTTTTTATATATCATCCCGTATTCGATCGACAACGCAGAAATATACATAAAGCTAGAATTCAAGATCATGGGTTTGGTTATAATAGGTATTAGAGAAATATAAAAATTATTATAACATTACTTAATATCTTAAATATTTGAGTTGAAGTAATTTTTTATATGATATCAGATATCCTCGCTGTCTCATTCAATTAATAAAATTAATTAAATATTATGGAGTTTGTTATGGGCCAGACTGAGGCCCACTACGCGCCTCGGCCCAATACCTACATTGCACCTCGGCCAGCCAACAAACCCTAGAGACGGGCTATATAAGGCAGGTAAGGCAGAGCAGTAAGGTACACATTTTCTAATCCCAAACACCATAGATCACACACACACCTCGAAGGCATACGCCTAGATCAGTGTCAGTGATCCTTGTTCCTCCCAGATACCTAATCTATAGGCATCTAGAGAGAAACACTCGTATCCGAGATTAATCATCCAACCCACGTTGGACACATCTGCCAACAGGCAGAACATTGGCGCCGTCTGTGGGGATCGAACATCGACCCACGAATTATCCAAAAGAGTAATGGTGAGAGCCACAAGGAGCGGTTTCCGTCCCCCTCTGACATCCAATCAGGAGGAGGAACGGGAAGCAGCACTCCAGACTGCAGACCCCGATCCAGATGCCGTGCACGTCAGCGAGGTGCACTCCGATTCCGAATCCGCTCCAGCCTGTAACCCTGATGCGCCATATATGCAGGGGTTGCAGCCCATCGAGGAACCTGGTCGACAAGGCCCGAATCTGGCCATGGATGCACTCCTGCGCCGGATGGAGGAGTGGGAGCGCCGAAGCGAGCTGCAGAGACAGGCGGATGCAAGGCAGATCCACGAACTAGAGGCCCGGATCCGGCAGATGACTAGCCCGGATCCGGTCAGAGCTGTTGATCGCGTAGTCACAGATCTACGCCGTTCAAACCCTCGCATGGAAGATCAACAACCAGTGGAAATTGGCCCTACCGGAATCCCTATGAACCCGAGTTCAACAATGGGGGTACCGAGATTCGGCCTGCAAAGACCACGGCAAGGAGAGCAAGTAAATCTGGGTCTTAATCAGATGACTCGGATGCCTAGGCGTTCAAATACGCAAGTGGAGCAAGCAGATCTGGGCCTTAACCAGACGACTCGAGTGCCTAGGTATTTAAATACACAAGATAGGCAAGAAAGTGGCGACGCGGCCACGATGCATCGACCCCTGCAACGTAGCCCGGATAACGTTGCCGGAATATACAGGAGGAAATACAACAGGGGATTGTACAATGACAGTCCTTTCTCAAATGAAATAGTGGAGGCTCCTTATCCAGACAACTTAAACTTATCAGAATTAATCAAATATGATGGCACCCAAGATCCGCAAGTGCACCTAGATGCATTTGATACGGCTATGTATATCAAGGGCATCGAAGAACCTCTGATTACTAGGCTCTTTGCAACAACGTTAACAGGGGCGGCACAAACATGGTTTTCATCATTACCGGCAGGGTCCATCCGATCTTTCGAAGAATTCGGAGGGCGATTCTTGTTGAATTTTGCCACCAGCAAGAAACAACCAAAATCAGAATTTGCCTTGGGCAAAATCAAACAGCAATCCGGAGAAACACTACAAAGGTACCTTGATCGATTCAAACTTGCTGCCCTGCAGGTGCCTGGATTATCGGAAAATGTTCATTTACATCTGGTGATTGCCGGCCTACATGGAAGCTCTAGATTGGCAAAATCGATCTATAAGGACCCACCCAGGACCCTGGTGGAATTCAACACGCGTTCTAAGAAATATTTAGAACTCGAACAAATGGAGCTGGAGAATGTTGACCAGAAGCATCATCCGGGTCAACCCGATAGGCCGGGGCCAAGAAAGCCAGGAGACTCGCGGGGGAAAAAGCCAGACGAACGTTTCCCAACTCGAGGGCGGTATGAGAAATATGCTCCATTGAATGCTCCTCGGTCGCAGATTTGGCGTGAGGTGGCTTCTACCGAAATGAAGACCGTGGAAAAACCCCGGCCATTACAGCATCCAGCCGGCCTGGACCAATCACGGTACTGTGCATTCCATGACGGCCCAGGGCACTCTACAGATGAATGCTGGGACCTCCGGGATGCCATTGAGAAATATATCCGGGAAGGAAAGTTACGTCAATATCTCATCCGCACTCAGGGATGGAGAAATCGAAAGAGGAGAGGAGGCAAGTCTGTCAATCAATCTAATGAGAATAAAAAATTTAAAGAGGACAACCGCAGCAATAAGCAAGCCCGTGATGATGATGAATTCCAGGAGCCGGAATTCGAATGCAATGTTATCAGTGGCGCGTTTGGTGGAGGTGGCGATACTATGAATGCCCGGCGAAAGTACCTCAGGGAGGTGCTCTCCATCAGAGAACGTCCTAGATTCAAGGAAGAAGAGCCAGAACCACCGTTGCTATATTTCACAAGAAAAGAGTTGGACGACGTGATACCAGGCCACGTAGACGGGTTGGTTATCACTGGGACGTTGGTGAACTGCAAGGTCAAAAAAATCTTCTTAGATAATGGAAGTTGCGCTGACGTCATCCTATGGCAGGCCTTTAAAAAAATGAATCTTGACGAAGAAGATCTTAGGCCCTGTAACACAGCCTTAATTGCCTTTAATGGGCAAGACACCATACCCAAAGGGTACATTGATTTGCGGTTGACATTAGGTACAAAGGAGGCGTACAGATCTGAAAGGGTGCGGTTCATCGTGGCCGACTTCCCTTCGGAGTACAACATGATCCTGGGGAGGCCGACAATCCACGATTGGGACATGTTGGTATCTACCAAGCACCAAAAGCTCAAAATGATCTCTAAACAGGGTACGGTGCTCACTATAGCTGGAGACCAGAAGGAGTCTAGAGACTGTTATTTCAGATCTGTTCGAATGGTGACGAGGGATCCCAACGCTTCTACAAGAATTAGCCAGCCTGATAACAAACCTCCTCCACACAAGTCGGTTAATATGGTCGACTTCGACATGCGAGATGAGGAGCAGGTGCCGCGACCGGAGCCAGAGGGCGAGTTAGAAACTATAAATATTGGAGAACCGGGGCAGATCACCAAGATAGGCAAGGATCTAGCCACAGTCGACAAGCAGAGCCTGATTGCATGTCTTGACCGAAATCGCGATGTTTTCGCATGGAGGTCATCTGACATTCCCGGGGTGGATCCGAGCTTTTGCTGCCACAAGCTTTCTGTGTATCCGGGATCAAAACCGGTGGCCCAAAAGAAGCGCAATCTCAGCTCGGAGCGACGTCAGGTGTTGGAAGACCATGTCAAAGAACTACTAGAAGCGGGGTTCATTAGAGAAATACAATATACGACTTGGCTGTCCAACGTGGTGATGGTAAAGAAACCAAGCGGGAAATGGCGAGTATGCACCGACTACACAGACCTAAATAAGGTATGCCCTAAGGATGCATACCCGATGCCAAACATTGATCAACTGGTCGACAGCTCATCTGGTTTCCGGATGCTATCCTTTATGGACGCATACTCCGGTTACAACCAAATCCCATTACATCCTGATGACCATGAAAAAACTGCATTCATTGCTGAGAAAGCCAATTATTGCTATAACGTCATGCCATTCGGACTGAAAAATTCTGGAGCCACGTACCAGAGGATGATGAACCAGGTTTTCTCGGATCAGTTGGGTAAAAACGTGGAGGTATACATTGACGATATGATTGTCAAATCAGCCGGAATGGAAGCACACATCCAGGACTTGGAACAAACATTTGGCAAGTTACGACAACACCGTATCCGCTTGAACCCGGCAAAGTGTGCTTTTGGCGTTTTTGCAGGAAAATTTCTTGGCTTCATGTTAACACACCGGGGCATAGAAGCCAACCCAGATAAATGTGGAGCCATATTGCAAATGACGGCCCCGAAAAGTAAGAAGGAAATACAGCAACTGACGGGAAGGCTGGCATCCCTCACCCGTTTCCTACCTCGGTCGGCGGAGACAGCCCTTCCTTTCTTTAAACTGCTACGAAAGGAGGTGCAGTACGGATGGAGTACAGATTGCGAAGTCGCATTCCAGGAAATTAAGAGGAGATTATCTTCTCCACCCATTCTGGCCAAACCCAAAGAACAAGAAACTCTAATCCTTTACTTGTCAGTTGGGGAGTTGGCGGTCAGCTCGGTCCTGGTGCGAGAAGACGCTGAAGGCCAACAACCTATCTACTTTGTAAGCCGACTCCTACAAGGAGCCGAATTGCGGTACCAACGGTTAGAAAAGATAGCTTTTGCACTCCTCACCTCAGCCCGCCGACTTCGACCGTACTTCCAGGCTCACAAAATTCTGGTCCGATCCGACTTCCCAATCCGACAGATACTCCACAAGCCGGACTTAGCAGGCAGAATGATGAGCTGGGCGATCGAACTATCAGCATTTGACATCACATTTGAGAACCGAAAGGCAATCAAATCGCAAGCCTTGGCCGACTTTGTCCGGGAATTAACCTCGGCACCACAGATCTCTCCTGATGACTTGGATAAATGGACTATATATGTGGATGGATCCTCTAATTCCAAAGGAAGTGGAGCCGGGGTCATTATAGAGAATCCGGACGGAGTGGCGGTGGAGTATTCCATGAAAATGGACTTTGAGACCTCAAACAATCAGGCGGAGTATGAAGCCTTCATAGCCGGCTTGCTCCAGGCTAAAGAGCTTGGAGCCCGGAAGATCAGAATCTGCAGCGATTCCCAGTTGGTTACTTCGCAGGTTGAGGGCAATTATCAGACAAAGGGACCCTTATTGATGAAATATTTGGAGCATGTCAAGCAGGTAATGGCGCACTTTGAGGAAGTGGAAATCAGCCACATCCCAAGGAACGCAAATAGCAGGGCGGACATATTATCCAAGCTCGCCAGTACGAAAGGATGGGGCAATTATAGAACCGTCATAGAGCAGAATATTCCCGAGCCGACCTGCGTGATGCACATCTCGCAGGTAGACGATTGGCGTAGCAACATAATTGCATACCTTGATGGGGGTACAGTGCCCGAAGAAAAAGCTGTGGCCAGAAAGCTCATCCGGGATGCCGCATCATATACCTTGTTGGAGGGGCAGTTGTATAAAAAAGGGATCTCATCTCCCCTACTCAAATGTGTCAATTCAGATAGAGCACAGTATGTGCTGTCCGAAATACATGAAGGGGTTAACGGCCAGCATGTCGGTGGGAAAGCCTTGGCTCGGAAGGCACTTCGTGCCGGATACTTTTGGCCATCCATGGCAAAGGATGCAAAGGATCACGTACAACGATGTAATGAATGCCAGAGACACGGTAAAAACCTCTTGGCCCCACCTGAGGAGCTGAACTTT